>JAOYSI010020396.1:10495-29755 GCA_025775065.1 Hiodon alosoides | reverse complement strand
AAAAAAAATCCTCCTCCTGTCTGATACCCAAAATTAAAGAAGCCGTGAAATGTCACGGAAGTGAATGGTTCACCATTCCTATGACGTACAGTTTTTTGTTGCTGGAATGGTCGTTTTTTGGTAAGTTTATGTGTCACAGAATGCTTACATCACCTCAGTGTCGCCATTGTGTTCCTGTAATGATTTGGTGTGGGGGGGCCAGCCCTCAGTAGCTGCACAAGAATGGCGGTTTCCTTAGCTAAATGGCCCGGGCCTCAGAGCTTGGTAAACCTGCAAGTTCACTGAAAGGCCGCGAAGGTCAGCGGCCATTCCTGTTAAGAGGTCCCCTAGCGACAGCAGGTGGAGTTTATCATTCTTATCCACTCACTTAGGAGGAATGTGAACTGCTGAAGTGTGTGCCTTCCAGAAGCAGGGTGGGGGAGGCCTCTGATGCTGACCTTGGAGAAAAAAGGGACTGGACTGGCTTATGTAGGAAATTAAGGCTATATTTGGATCGGGTTTGTTTTTTTGGCAATTTGCGTGATTTCAGGTTATGTAGCTTTCTTGTCTGGGGAGGCCTTCTCTAATCCTTTGATAGCTGGTCTTATCAGCAAGTTTGTTTAGATTATCTACCAGATTACTGACCGTAACTGTGTAATCACAGAGAAGCGTGGGCTGATAGGGTTTCATTTCATAGTAGACCCTTTTAGAAGGTGTGTATAGCTTTACAAAGCATTAAAACAGTAGTCACAATTTTAGAAAGTTGCTTTTTGGATTTAGCGGTATTACTGCACCTCAAAGGCTCCTACGACTTTAACATTTTCTGTCGGCCATGTTGCATGTTTAAATGTAAAATCTTTAATTATGAAGTTCTACGGTGTTCTTTGTCTCTGTTCAGCTTTGTGTTTTCCACCCCTCTTCCATCACTGTTTGAGCAAAACCAGCAAAAAATCTGGCCTTATGTCTCAGGCCTATAATTTGCGATGAACAACAAGGTCGTGATTTTGATTAGACCGCAGAAATAAATAAATTAGAAACCTTGAGTTTCTCTTCAGGAGAGAGAAAATACATTTATGTAGGAGGAGAGAATTTTAAGTCAGCAACATTTCAAGGAGAGCTGTAAAGTCACTTTTTCAGCAAATATAAAACATGGCCGAAACTACGTAAGGCCCCTCCCAGCTGCTTATTCTGAGACTAATGAACCTATCCCAAAAAAACAATTTGACCACAAAACAAATACCTTAAATTTTAAGTGTGCAGACTAAGCTGTCAATGTCGATCAGACACCTATGTTTTTGAAAAAACATTAACTGTAATGCATTGATAAAAATTGTAAAGTCTCAACGAAGGACACATTGGAAATGTTGACTATTTTTACTGACAGACTGTCTGTATCGGAATCTGCCAATAGGACCTTCGCTCTTGGCAACATCCTTCTGTGGTGGGACGCTGCAGATTCTCATACTGTTTGGCCTTAATTGTAAAGACATTCTTTGGAAGGCTAATGTGTAAAAAATGCCTCTAACCGGAAAAAAAAAAGTCAAGTTGTTCCCAGTGGAAAAGCATCTCCTCTGGCTCCCCCATTGAGCATACCACACTTTGCGTTCGGCCTTCAGATCCTTCTCAGGGGTTCGCGTGCACTTGGCCCTCAGAGCCTTCGCAGGTATCCACACTCAGCACCTATGTTTACCATTCTACCAAACGTGATGTGTATGTTTTCTGGTTGCTAATATTCTGAGCAGGATATCGCTAGTATACATGACATGCTCACATAATTGTATTACAGAGAAATAACCTACAAACGTTCAAATTACAACAATGTAGATGGCCCCCTGGTGGTCGGAGGCCTTGGGACAGTTTCTCCCCATTCAGTAATCCACCCATGACTCAGAGGGGACCTCATCACTGTGACTCATTCAGGATTATTGCCGTGGAGACCACGGAGCGTGAGGGATTCAAGTGCTCAATAAACTCATCTGGAAGTTTGGGAAATGGGGACGCTTGTTAGGATTATGTCTGTAATTAGGTTTATGTAAAATAAAAATGGTATATATCTGAAATGAGGTCTAAAATAAATCTAGACTACATTTCCACTGTTTTAGTCTCCCATGTAGGATGTGCTCTCCAGGTAAGCAGTTTAGCTATAGTCCTAGGTAATGATATGAATGTTAAGTACACACGCAGTCTGACTAAACTCTCTGCATTGAGAGCATTTTCTCCATCTTTAAAACTGAAGCAAACGCCTGGAAGTTCCTGGGTGGGTTTTTCAGGTCTTGTGTGTGCTCTCCCGTAGGTACTCTGAGAGAAGCAACACCAAGTGCGTGGGCATCACCATCGAGACGCGGCCTGACTACTGCCTGAAGCGTCACCTCAGTGACATGCTTGGTTACGGCTGTACCCGCCTGGAGATCGGGGTACAGAGCGTGTACGAGGACGTGGCCCGCGACACCAACAGGTCAGGGTGCGAACGAGAGCCCACATCACCAAATGGGTCAGGGTGCGGACGAGAGCCCACGACACCAACGGGTCAGGGTGCGGGCAAGAGCCGGTGTCACCAGCGTGGATGTAGGGAATCGTTTTGTTTGATTCATTTTTAGACAGGTGTGTCTACCTGTGTCCTCACTGTGGTTGAGTGTCTTTGTGTCTACCTGTGTCCTCACTGTGGTTGTGTGTCTACCTGTGTCCTTCCCTCTCCTGTTTGCGGTTGCCCGAGTATTTCCACGCTTGCTCCCCTCTGAACTGACCGCGGTTGATTGCATTGTGCATGTTGCTGCAGGGGCCACACAGTGCGGGCAGTGTGTGAGTCGTTCCACCTGGCCAAAGACGCAGGCTTCAAGGTGGTTGCCCACATGATGCCGGACCTCCCCAATGTGGGCATGGAGCGTGACGTGGAGCAGTTCATCGTAAGTGCCGGTGAGCCCTGTGCTCCTTCTTCCCCTTCTAACGTCGGTGTCTCAGCCAATCCTCGTGCCAGCAGTCCCCTTCTCATTATAGGTTTTCCGAATGCACTTTGTGTGTTAGTGCTGTAATGGCTAATAACTAAACAGCAGGGCGAAAATTGCATTTAGATGAAGCTGCAGAAGTGTGATCTGCTTTGTTGGCTTTTATAGACGGTTCCTGTGCCCCAAGGCAGTGCGCTGTTTCACATTATAGAGGTTTCAATTACTTGAAATGAATAGAGTTTTTATTGGGAGGTCATTAGGAAGTCTCTGTCATTATCTGCAAATTGTATCGCGGCTCTGAATGCAATGAATAAAAACCCTGTTAGTCCCTTTGGATATCTGCCGAATAGGAAAAGGCTTTCATTGAGGTGGTTAACGATTGTATTGAGCAAGTTAGAGTTAATTCAGTGGAGTCTGAGCCCATTCGTTCATTGGTTCACTTGTATGACGTTACTTAGTTTTTCATTCAGTTTAGGGATTCCAGGTGATAAGTCACATTTTCAAATCACAAAAAATGGCCTCTCCGAGAAAGAGAAGACCCGAGCTTTAATCAAAGGTGAAGTCAAAGCTAAGGTTAATTAGTAGCACTGATATTAACGGCCCTGTGCTGTTCTTCCAACCCGTTTCTCCTCGCCTCCCTTTGATTGGTTTTTGCTGTCTGTTTCATAGGCTAGGCCTTCCATTTAGCATCTCTTTCCTTTGTGGGTTTTAACCATGTAACCAGGATGCAATTTGTTGGAATTTTCTTCCACTTTTAAATGGGATTTTTTGGCCTGGGACATTGGTGTATTGAAGGAAAAGAGCTAATTGACTCCAGAGGCCATAGGTTGCAGGGAAGCCCCCCTTACTTTTAATTAAGTTGCTTAGCAGACTCTAATTCAAAGCGACTTAAGTAAATATTTATACAGCTGTGTATTTTCTGAAGCAATTCAAGGTAAGAACTTCAACAGGATACAACACCCATACTTGAACCGCCAACACACGGCAGCTGCCCTTCCCTATGGACCTCGACTTTTAGGGTATATCTGTGCCATGCACAAATTAACAGTGGCATGTCAGGACCGTCTAGCTTTCTAATTCAAAGTGTTAGACATTAGCTTTCTAATACAAAGTACTAGTTTCTAATGCAGTCAGTGTGACTGAGCCCTGGAGGTGGTGGTTAGCGGTTAGCTTGCAGTCATCCCCAAAACAGCCTGTTTGCCAGGCTCCAATCTCCCGTACCACAAGATGTGGCCGCGGATTGGCTTTTGATGGCTTCACCTGGAAGGCAGGGCCTGGTCGACCCCTGTGAGTGCCATTCAGCCAGGTCACTGGCAGGAGAGCCAGGCATGTAGCCGCGATAAAGAAATCCCATTACTGGCTCTTCGGTGTTCACTGCTGCTTATCTGGTTCCTTGCAGGGTCCCACAGAAGGAGAGCATGCTTAATGTGGCTCAGCGAGAGAAGGGTAAAAAGCCCAGCTGAGGGACTTACCAGTTCACTCCATGCTCTCTAGTTTTTGCCCATGTTATTCTCACTGAAATCATATAGATTTCGCTTCCATTTCAGAAATTTTGCAGGTAGACTCCAAAGGTTTTCCGATCTGTTTTTATTGTTAGTTTTTTACCATTCTTATTGGTTTAAGCTTTTGTGTCCCACCCCATTTAGTCAAAAAGCGTTATTTCTTACATCCTCCCAATAATTATGTTTAAAAAGTAAATCATTCAATTACAAGTATTGGCACCCTATGTAAATAGGAACAAAAAAGTCAAACAATAAATTATTTATCTTACACTCCATATGAGAAGTATAACCTTTGAGTTAAAATTGTTCAAAGAAAAAAATATTTTTTTATCAATAAATATTTTCCTCAAAAACATGCGTGTCACAATTATTGCCAACCCTGCTTCAAGTCCCCTCAACTTTGACAAAATAATAGCACTAAAGATTCTCCTGTAATGTGGTGAGAGAACACGTAGGAAGTTATTTGAGACCATTCCTCCATACAGAAACTCTGTACAGAGTCCTTGGTTGTTGCTGGTGGAGTCTCCTCTTCAGCTTAGGTCAGGGGACTGTCACACCTGGTGTTTGCTGCCAAAAAGCTCTATTTTAGTCTCATCAGACCATAGAACCCAATGACGTTTACCAAACTCCAGGTGCTTCCATTTGTGATTTGCCAAACATTCCATTTAGCTTGTTATCACGGAAGTGGTTTCTAATCGTTGTTTTTTTAAGATTTCTGCAATTCTCCAACTGTGGTCTTTTTTTTTTTTTTTTTCCTCTCTGTGTATGGATGCAAAATAAACCTTTTCCAGGCAGGTTCATCACAGCTCCAGTTGTTTTCAATTTCTTAACGAACTAATAGTGGGGATAGCGCATAGCTATCTTTTTATAGCCATTGTATGATTTGTGAAGGTCAACAACCTCTTTGTTTAATTGAATTTGTGTGTTCTCTGGTCTTTCCAATGTTGATGGGTGATTTAGTGAGTGTGGCCTGTTTGTCAGCTCATTTTTATACCCCTGTGAAACAGGAAGTCATGGATGACCACTTAAGAGTTCCCAAAGACTCAGTTGAACTTAATCAGGATAAACACTCACAGGCCACTTTTATTAGGTACACCTTGCTAGTACTGGGTTGGACCACCATCTTCCTTCAGAACTGTCTTAATTCTTCGTGGCATAGATTCAAAAAGGTGCTGGAAACATTCCTCAGAGATTATGGTCCATATTGACATGGAAGCATCACACAGTTGCTGCAGATTTGTTGGCTGCACATCCATGATGCGAATATCCCATTCCACCACATCCCAAAGGTGCTCTATTGGATTGAGATCTGGTGACTGTGGAGACAATTTGAGTACAGTACATTGTACATTGTCATGTTCGAGAAACCAGTTTGAGATGATGTGAGCTTTGTGACATGGTGCGTTATCCTGCTGGAAATACCCATTAGAAGATGGGTACACCGTGGTCATTGTCAGCAACAATACTCAGGTTGGCTGTGGCGTTTAAATGATGCTCAATTGGTACTAAGGGGCCCAAAGTGTGCCAAGGCAATATACCCCACACCATTACACCACCACCACCAGCCTGAACTGTTGAAACAAGGATGGATGGATCCATGCTTTCATGTTGTTTACGCCAAATTCTGCATCTTCAAGGTTCGACGTGTTGTGTATTCAAAGATGCTCCTCTGCATACCTCGGTTGTAATGCGTGGTTATTTGAGTTACTGTTGCCTTTCTATCAGCTCGAACCTGTCTGGCCATTCTCCTCTGAGCTTTGCCATCAACAAGGCATTTTCTCTCTGTGAACTGTCGCTCACTGGATATTTCGCAGTTTCTGAACTGCTCAAACCAGCCCGTCTGGCACCAACAACCATGTCACTTAAATCACCTTTCTTACCCGTTCTGATGCTTGGTTTGACCTTCAGCAGATCGTCTTGACCATTTATATATACCTAAATGCATTGAGTTGCTGCCACGTGATTGGCTGATTAGATATTTGTGTTAAAGAGCAGTTGAAGAGGTGTACCTAATAAAGTGGCCGGTGAATGTACATCCTATTAGATTTTGTTCATAAGAATTTCTATGGATGCCAATAATTGTAACGCGCATGTTTTTGAGAAAAAGAATAATTTCTTTAAAAAAATAATAATTTAACTATTAAAGGTTGGACATTTTATCACAGCCTTTTTTGTTCACATTTATGTAGGGTACCAATAATTCTTGAGGTTACTAAATGTCATGTTTATAATATCCATAACAAGTGTAATAAAACAAGTTTTACCATATTAAATTGATTCATTGTATTAACACTTTTGTATTTAAGGATTGGATCTTGATTGGAGTGTTTACTGAAGTAAAGAACAATTGATTATTTCTCTAGTTCGACAGTTAATGCCGGGAAGGGTCAGAACCTGTGGTTAACCCGACTCCCTCTGTGGCAGGAGTTCTTTGAGAACCCAGCATTCCGAGCAGACGGGCTGAAGCTCTACCCCACCCTGGTGATTCGAGGCACGGGGCTGTACGAGCTATGGAAGACGGGTCGCTACAAGAGCTACTCTCCCAGCGCCCTGGTGGACCTGGTGGCTCGGATCCTCGCCCTGGTGCCTCCATGGACACGCGTTTACCGGGTGCAGAGGTGAGGGGCAGGGGGACAGGGACATGCATGCTGAGGTAAGCGGATGGGCATGTACAGTGAGGACGGAGACACGGACAGAGTTGTGCATGCGTCTGTGTCGGACACCGAGTAGTCGAATTCACCACTGTGAACTAATGAGGGAACCCATATGCTGGTTTAATGCCAGATTGAGAATGTGGCACATTTCTCCTGATATTTTTAGGCATAATTCTAAAGGCTGAGTTTATTTTAATCTGAAATAATTTAGCATAAAGAAGCTTTTTTGTCTTGGTTTTTTGGTGAGATATTAGCTGCTGAGGGAAAATGAAGGCACGTTTGTCTGCTCGGTAGAAGCGCGCACACACAATCAGCCGCACTCAGGCGGCATTGCACATAAAAGCCGCCGGACCGGTGCATTCACAAACAAGCACACGGGGCAGATAATGGGTTCCATTAATCCTCCCCACAGGGGCGCCATGACCCTTTGAAGAGGTTTAGGTGTTCCATCAGCCCCTGCTTGCTGGAGTCGGTTGGGAGATAAGGAAGTCTCTCTCTCTCTCGAAAGGGGGAGACCTGCGGATTTAATTTAAGCCCGGGCACGGAGGTGGGGGGCATAATCTGTTCACAGATTAATAGAAGGAAAGGAACAAATATGTCAGTCAATGCTCATTCTGAGCCCTCCTTTCTGTTCAAAAGTTATTCTTTTTGCAACCAGAGCGCATTTGCACCTCACTGATAGTACATGGGAAATGGTGATCTGGCATTCTAAAGCTCCTGTCATTCCAGTGAAAAGTTTAGAGAAAATTCATTGTATAATGAATCTATAATTGCTTTATAAGTAGAGGGGGAGGGCAGACATCCCTTGTTGTTTATTAGACTAAAGTGTTCTGAAATTTACATTTTGGAGTTAAAAAGCGTCTGTGCGTTAAGCTTAGCTTTGTTGGGCGTGTCCATTGACATGTTGGCTTTGACGCAGTGCTGTTGATGTCAGCATGTTGACACAGGCCTGTATACATTTAATTTATTTCCCCAACTTTCAGCACCCCTCCCACCGGGGGTCTGCGATGCAGGCACACTCTGCCATTGTGTAGGGCGTGGGGGGCCTCGACACTGGTGTTAGAGTGTTTGATCCGTTCACAGGGACATCCCCATGCCTCTGGTGAGTTCCGGGGTGGAGCACGGGAACCTGAGGGAGCTAGCCCTGGCCCGCATGAAGGACATGGGCACGGAGGTGAGACTGTCCTGCCAGCTGGTCCATTGATTTGATTTAGCGACTCCATACCCATCTCCCATCTTTCCGTGTCCCTTTGTGCAGTGCCGTGATGTCAGGACCAGAGAGGTTGGCATCCAGGAAATCCATCATAAAGTCCGGCCCTACCAGGTGCGTCACTCTGGGAGTGCACACAGGGAAGCCGCTGGGCGTGTAAAACCCGGGCGAATTTCAGTGATGTCTGTTTGAAAGCCTTTGCTTTTAGGAAATAGGCTGATGTATTTCTCAAGTGACGTCTTAACAACGCCTCAACAAAAACCTGCCCAGAAGTGCCTGCTTCATTTGAAATAATCCATCATTCTAATTTATTCTGGTCAATTGCTCAAGCGAACAAGGGGAAGCCTTTGTGCGAACGAGTTCGGAATTGGTATTTATCGCACGTCGTTATTTGGGGCATTAAGTCGTTTCTCAGGAACGGGATCATGGGTAGTGAAGGCTTCCTGCTCTGCTTGGAGAGAAATCCCACCCTGTCTGACTGAAAAGCGCGTGCAGGTCAGCAGTGAGTGAGCTGCTAATGTTTTTTTAGCCCTTAAGGAGAGAGAATTGTATTCCTTGCTCTATGAGAAGAATGTAATTAAATGAGTGAACAGTATTTTCCTCTCATTTCTGAAGAAACAACATGCTTGTGTGGGGCAACATGCTGTGTGGCAGGGAAAGACCAGATCAGAGAGCAGTTGATCAAAAGAATTAAATGGTCACCTGAAATCATTCATTACCTTTAAATCACTTTGTATATATTCCCTCATGTCTCCATTACACCATGGTAACTGGAGCGTATTACTTTGGTATCTTTAGATCTTATGCATTGATGAGGCAGGCTTCTTTAGATATAAGTAATAATAAAGTGTTGTAGAGAACTGACTCAAGAGTTGAACAGCAGCTCCAGGGGAATGAATGAGCAGCTGGAAGGACGTCTGTAGTCCTTTGGGACAGGACATTTGTAAATAGGAGCGGGGGAACATGTTCAGCCAGGCTGAGAGTCTCTGCTTGCTTTGTCATGAGTTTGTCTGTATTCCTCCTGGGCTGTGACTCTCCATCTCTGTGTTTACGTTTACTTAGGTAGAGCTAGTGCGCAGAGACTACGTAGCGAACGAGGGCTGGGAGACCTTCCTGTCGTACGAAGACGCGGAGCAGGACATCCTTATCGGCTTGCTGCGCCTGCGGCGCTGCTCCGCACAGTCCTTCCGCCCTGAGCTGAAAAGCGGGGTGTCTGTCGTGCGGGAGCTACACGTCTACGGCAGTGTGGTGCCGGTCAGCAGCCGTGACCCCAGCAAGTTCCAGCACCAGGTAGCAAAGGACCACCACAGCATGAAACCGTGACTACATGACCCAATATGTGCTGAAATGACTGATGGGGAAGGGTGTGGTCTCTGGTAGATGGTAGGTTTCCTGTGTTCCAGTTCACCGGCAGGAATGGGTCTCACATTATGGTTGGTCTTGTTACTCGTGTAAACCCAAGCTGCCCTGGAGTCGAACATGTTTTGTTTCTCGTCCTGCAGGGATTCGGGATGATGCTGATGGAAGAGGCAGAGCGAATTGCACGTGACGAGCACGGGTCGGGAAAACTCGCCGTCATCTCCGGTAGGTGTGCAACCGGTCGGGATCGTCCTGTCAACAGCCCATCCCCATACCAAATGCTGGATTACTCTAACTCACACGCTCACTTATTCACCCCCTGGCTCTCACTCACACACTTACTTATTCACCCACTCAATAGGCATGGGATGAATTGTGTTGTCTGTTAAAAGTTTGAGTTTGAGCATAACCTAACATCTGTGGATATCCTTCTCAGGCATTGGAACCAGAAACTACTACAGGAAGATGGGCTACGAGCTGGAGGGACCGTACATGGTGAAGCGCCTGGACTGAGGAGGGGGCAGAGACGATGAAGTGGAGCATTTGTGTGTGCCTAGACTCCTCACGACCACAGTCTGTTCACAGGAAGGCTCTTTACTCTACCCATGAGAGAGAAGCTTTTCGAGGTTTGATGCTGATGAAAAGGACACCCAGCTAGTGAACCTTGTTGCATGGTGTATTCTTAAAATGCACCTTTGTAAGGTTGGGATCTTGGGTTTAATTAGTAATGACAGCTGGTTCCTAGGGGTAATATGGTGTAGAAGTAACCAATGGGCTTAAACCTGCAATGTCCTCCCCGACATTTGCATTGAAACATGCCGAGACCAATCCATGCTTTCTGAGTGACCATCTGGGGTATTTTCTTTGTTTTGGCATTTCCCCTCCAAGAATACGTACTTTGCTCCGGTTTGACCACTAGATGAGTTGTTATTAATGCTGCTGGGGTAACTGAGTGCTAAACAGACTAGACTGAGTGCTAATTACATTGGTTTTATTTGGAATGTTGTTGAGTTTGGTTTTTCGGTCTTTTCTGCGCTATACCGAGGTAACATTATGTTGTAAACTTTTGTACAAACTCTCTTCAGCATGTCTGAGGCAACTGCTCTTGACCAGTGTTGTTAAATTAAATAAATGTTGTAATATTTTATGTACCGAAAGTCTTTTCTTGATTTTAAACCAAAAACCGGATAACCGTGGGAATTGCTGACCCTAGAAAATGCCGTTTGTGCCTCGTTGATTTGTGAAGACAGAAATTGCTGTTTGCTGGCTTTCTTGCTATTTAAATAAGATCATGAATCAAAAAGATTGCACTAGACTGAATGCATTCTTTTTTTGTTTAAAAAAAATATATATATCAAGATGGCTATGGAAAGCAATACAGTTTACAAAATCATTCACAGTACACATTTTCACAGGTCCATATGCATATTTTGAAATTTGTTTATTAGCATGGCCATTAGTATAATTATCTCTGCAACAAATTTTTAAAGTGTTTAGCAAGAAAATGAAATGCTCCCAAGTGCTCCATTTACCATTCACCCAAATGTAATTTAATTATGGTAATTTGGCTAGTATCATGAGTGCCCATTGGAAGTGATAGTTGAAAAACGTGTGCCTGTTTACTGTGTTGTGACCCCCCTATTCTGTGTGCCATTGCAACTAGTGTTGGGTGACTTGAGTCACGTTCTCATCCGGAAATCTGAACAGAATGAAGACGGGCAGGAGGCATATACATATGATGCATATATAGTTCCTATTGCTGTATTCAATTAAGCTTGAACACTGTTTTCAATGAAGACTATCAAACAAGTCGTCACCAAGTCCTTTTACGTGCTCTCAGCAAGGGCCTTAAATTATTTTTGGAAACCCATAATAAGTCTTGCTGAGAATCACGAGTTCATCTGACACACCAATACACAATTATATTTCTTTTTCAGCTGCCGAGTATGTGAGGCCTTACAGCTTTGTAAAGTGGTGCTTGGCTGATCAAACTACTCCTGTAACAGATTTGTCATCTGACTAATGGCTCGACATAAAATGGTTTCATGTCGAGTTCCCGGCAGTTTCGATCACAATCTAATGATGAGCATGGATGAATCTACCTGCGTAATTTGCTGGCAGGTGTGTACAGAGTGAGGTTATTATGTGAATGTCATTGTCACATCCTTTCCATTCAGCTCGTAAGTTCAGAATGAGCCATTTAAGTGGTTAGGCTTTGTTCAACAAGATTTATTTCTGAATAACTACTAACTATTAGATATTTATGCATTTATTTATTTATAGATATTTATGATAATATTTATATTATCTTAGGATCTTGTCTATAATGACTGTATAGCATAGTAAATTCTATATACAGTGCCGTGAAAACTTATTTGCCCCCTTCCTGATTTCTTAGTTGTTTGCATATTTGTCACACTTAAATGTTGCAGATCATCAAACAAATTTTTATATTAGACAAAGATAACCCGAGGAAATACAAAAATCAGTTTTTAAATGATGATTTCATTTATTAAGTGAAAACAGCTATCCAAACCTACCTGGCCCTATGTGAAAAAGTAATTGCCCCCTAAACATAATAACTGGTTGTGCCACCCTTGGCGGCAACAACTGGAATCAAGCGTTTGCAATAACTGGTCATGAGTCTTTCACTTCGCTGTGGAGGAATTTTGGCCCACTCTTCTTTGCAGAATTGTTTTAATTCAGCCAAATTGGAGGGTTTTCGAGCATGAACAGTCTGTTTAAGGTCATGCCACAGCAATTCAATCGGATTTAAGTTCGGACTTTGACTAGGCCACTCCAAAACATTTTGGGGTTTTTTTGCCATTCAGAGGTGGAATTGCTGGTATGTTTCGGATCATTCTCCTGCTGCATAACCCAAGTGCGTTTGAGCTTGAGGCCATAAACTGATGGCTGGACTTTCTCCTTCAGGATTTTCTGGTAGAGAGAAGAATTCATGGTTCCATCAATTACAGCAAGTCATCCAGGTCCTGAAGCAGCCCCAGACCATCACACTACCACCACCATGTTTGAATGCTGGTATGATGTTCTTTTTATGAAATGCTGTGTTAGTTTTACGCCAGATGTAACGGGACTTAAACTTTTGTATCATCAGTCCACAGAATATTTGCCCAAAAGTCTTGGGGATCATCAAAAGAAATAGCTTTGTAACCCTTTCCAGACTGAAACATGTGAATGACTTTGTTTCTTATCTGTTCTTGAATTTCTTTAGATCTTTAGAACGAGGCATGATGTTTTGCTTTTTGATAACTTTTAGCCTACTTCACTTTGTTGGACAGGTTCTATTTAAATGATTTCTTGATTCAACAGGTCTGGCAGTAATCAGGCCTGGGTGCGGCTAGTGAAATTGAACTCAATTTTCCAAAAAATGTGGTTAATCACAGTTTATTCATGATTTAACAAGGGGGGGGGCAATTACTTTTTCACATGGGGTCAGGTAGGTTTGGATAGCTTTTTTCCCTTAATAAATGAAGTCATCATTTAAAAACTGCTTTTTGTATTTCCTCGGGTTATCTTTGTCTAACATAATTTGTTTGATGATCTGCCACATTTAAGTGTGACAAATATGCAAGGAAATCAGGAAGGGGGCAAATACTTTTTCACGGCACTGTATATTTTATTATCTATATATATATAATTATATATATAATCTCTATATTATATATATAGTACATACATATTTTGTTATATTATTATATAGCATTATCACTACATTTCAGTTACAGTTCTTAACTGTATAAATAGTTTGAAAACCTCACTTCTCTCTTCGGTTTGATGGTGGTTTATTGCTTAAGATAGACTGAGACAGGCCAGCTTGAACTGGGCAAAATCTCAGCTGTGGAGTTAGTCATGGATGCTGTGTACGTACCGACTCAAAATAGCCATTTGTTGTCCCTTTCAGCTTTCTGTTGATAAATTCCTCCTGTGCTGAAAACTATAACGGCCATTCAGTTGGAACACAATGAATGTAGTGAATTGTAAATGTGTTTTGTACTTGAATTAAAGACTATGATGAAACAAAAAATCATAGGGCTACTCTTTGGACCCCCCTGCGTAAATACATAATATAGTCAAATGTATCTCATTCCGAAATCATTGGTGTTGATATTGAGTTAGTCCCCCTTGCTGATCCACTCACTTATAATGGCATCCACCTTCTAGGAAGGCTTTCGACTAGATTGAACATTGCTGATTGAACATTGGGACTTGCTTCCATTCAGTCACAAGAGCATTAGTGAGGACGGACACTAAGGTTAGACATTCCAATTCATCCCAAAGGTGTTTGATGAGGTTGAGGTCAGGGTTCTGTATAGAAATTCTTCCACACTGATCTCAACAAACCATTTCTGTATGGAGCTTGCTTTATGCACAGGGACCATTGTCATGCTGAAACAGGAAAGGGGCTCCCCCAAATTAATACCACAAAGTTGGCACAGAATTGTCTTGAATGTGAAAGTAGCATTTTCTTTCACTTGAATTAAGGGGCTTAGCCAGAACCATGAAAAACATCCCCAGACCATTACTCCTCCTCCACCAAACTTGGACTCTGAATTTGGACAGGGTCATATTGTTTTTCTGGCATCCGCCAAACCCAGATTAGTCCGACTGCTAGATGGTGAAAGCGTGTGACCGGAGAACCCGTTCCCCTAGTTCCTCCCAGGTAGTGAGCTTTACACCACTCCCGTCGATGCTTGGTATTGTGCATGGCGATCTTAGACTGTGTGAAGAGACTGAGCCTGGGAGATGTTAGGGGGATACAGGAAAAGGTACACGGTCCCATTTACCAGGCACCAGAGCGTAGAGAAAAGGGCCAAAACAAGGGCAAAGGGCAAACAAGAAGGAAATATCACAAATGTGATTGATTGAAAAGGCATTAAAGATTGTCACCTCATCTTCAGGTGGGGTTAGCAGACCTGAGTTTGTTTTCTATTCATATTGTCCCCTTGCGGTGTTGTGCTGTGAGCAATTGTTCTGTGGTTTAATGGAGTCCTGTGTCAGTGCGCTGATTTAGTTACTATGCATTTTCTTAATGTCCATATATATGTTTAGGCATAATAAGACTGTCAGTTTAATAGTGATAAAATTAAAAAAAACGTATTAAAATTGATCTTTAAGTGTTAATTGCAGTCAACCGTGATCCTTTTGCCTACCTAACTGTAACTAATTTCTGTAGTGGATTTGTTGAGTGAACTAAGATTAAGAAACACCAATTACTAGTGCCGGATTGTTTAAAGAACCCTTGCATACAAACATTTTTTCCATTTCATGTAAATCGGGCCTTTATTTTATCTAATAGAAAATTATTAGTAATGTACAGAAGTCCAAGTTCAATATTAACTTTGATCTTATTTAATATAATATTAAAAGATTAACAAGGTTGAAATATGACAAGGACACTGACAAGGACATTTATAAAAATGGAAAAAAAAAATCTTATGTAAAATCTACCATAATTACACTAAATGCTGAATGCATGTTTTGATGGGTCTGTGGGAACAAAGTTTTGAGACACTGGTATATGTATTTTAAAAAGGCTTTTATTACCTCTTTTAAATAAATATAATTATGTACAAAGTATATAGGACACAAAATGTTGCTAGAACAATTGCTATTATTGAAATGATCATTATCATCGTAATTAGAAATAAGGAAGCAACGGGTGCAGACGAGACAGCAGAGAATATAGTGTATTGAATACAATTAATTCCTAAAGTAAACTTGCATTGAAAATTGATAATACAATTATATTTCTACTAGTGAGTCCATCTTTTAAAGGACACCATGCTTATCCTGACCCATGGAAGCAGCTAAGCGTTTCATTCCTTGGCCCCCTACCCTCCAGATTGTGACCATGATAGGTTCACTAAAGCATTTTAGGGCTTCCTGTCCGTTGCTGGTGAGACGTGGCAGAACGCACCCTGTCCTCTAGCTGGTTAGCCATTGGTCTATTAGCCGGGTCGGAAGCAAGCATGTCCACTAGCAGCGCACACAGCTGTGGGGTTGGAGGGGGCGGCAGTGGAGGAGCTCGTCGAGCCCTCATAGGGATGGTCAACTGCAGACTGGGGTTATCACATAAGGCCTCCCCAAGTGGCACTAGCCAGCGACCCCGGCACACGTAGGCTCCTACGTTGAGGACAGGGATGTGAACACAGGTTTACATTACCTAGTGTTTTATTAAATTTTCCATTTGATTGATTTCATCTATATATAAACTTGAATCATGTAATGAACATGAAGGAGATGACAGACAGCTGAGAACATTTCTAGATTGTGAAATATCATTAGGTCAGTCACAGCTTCCAAAAAGATGGTCAGGCAGCAGACCTTACATTCCTTGTTCACACTCACCCAGCTGCTCCTGTGTGGACCCGTCCTCAAGGAAAGTTATTCTCTCCAGCACGGCCCAGAAAAGTACGCCCAGGGAGAAGATGTCTGCTTGGGCTGTGTAGGGGAGGCCTCCCCACAACTCAGGGGCCATGTAGAAGTCAGAGCCGCATATGGAGGAGAAGTGCTGCCTGCTCAGGTCCCCATCGGCCAAGCCTTCGCTCACTTTACTCAACCCAAAGTCTGCTATCTGTCATGATAGGAGGCAGGGGAGAATTATCACACAATGTCTGGGGTTCAAGGGTAGTGGATGCATATTGTGTGCGATGCTAGGGCGTGCCCAGTCTGAGAGCAGCCAAAGACAGGAACACAGCGAGGGTGTACGCTTTTTATTAGGCATTATTGTAGCAGCCCAGTACCACACAAAGATAAAACCTCAACAACAAAAAAAGGGAAAATCAAAACATCCTTTGTTAGCTTTGAAGCAGAGATCCTCAGGGACATTGAACACCCAATCAAGCTTACTTTAAAATACCTTAATATTAAATACTATAATTCCACGTAACTTTTACCTCTTCTCAGACTTTGCACCCTAGGAGATGATCAACCTTTCCATCTTAAAAATGCCATTTTGACAGATCTCTGATCAACTACACAAACCTGACGCTATATCATTGCTCTACACAGACAAAGTACGCTGGCGCACAATATTTTCTGTAATTCTGTGTTTTAGAGCAATCAAGACCCTAAAAAGCACTACTAGAATAAGTTTATAGCGTTTCATTCCACAACACTGCAGCACCCTACACCACCGCCCCAAACATACCAGTCTCTCTCATTAGCCCCTTCCGAAATCGAGGTACCTTAAAAAGTGGGCCGGCCGAGGTGTTCTGCACCAACACATTGTCTGGCTTAAGGTCACGGTGCACAATCTGGAGCCTGTGTAGGAACGCGATAGCACTGCTCAGCTGCTGGATCACACGGCAGTTCAGCTGGGCATCTGGCAGCCTTGAGAGCAGGTAACGGTTCAGGTCACCTCCATCACAAAACTCCATAACCAGCCACAGAGCAGAGCAGCGCCTAGGGGCAGGCTCCTGAGGGGCTGACCTCTTACGGGACTTGGAGGTGGACGTGGGTTTTTTCCTCTTCTGGGATCTTGATGTACATGCCACACTTCCCTTTAGAGCACTTTCCACCAGGTCCAGTGGCAGCCTCCCTGCCTGAAGGGGCTGGAGAGTCTTTGGGCCGGTCTGAAGGAGGCAGCACTGGAGGGCAATGATGTTTGGATGGCTTTTGGCTGTGGCTCTCATGGCCCACAGTTCTTGCAGGTACAGCTCAATACACTCTGGACTACTGCAGGGAAGACGTTTAATGGCAACCCTTTCCCCCTGGGAACCCCACGGCCCCCTCTCTGCCACACGACCTTCAAAAACCACCCCATAGCTGCCCCGTCCCACTTCGCGCTCAAGGGTGTACACCTCCTCCATCGTGCCACCTTTCTTGCTCAGTACCGCCACTTAAACTAGGTCACTCTGAAGATTCTCCAACTCCTTGCAGGTAAATTCCGTATTCCAGTCTGGCACTTCGGCTGTCAGAAGAGTGAAATCGATTGTCAGTTCAACATGATCATTGTCAAGGGCTAACATATTCACATGTGAAAATAGTTTCATTAGTTTTCTCGAAACCTCTCTGAAATAATTATCTAAACCTTTCTCTATGTATCGTTCTTTAGGAAGAATTACCTAGCCATTTAACGCACACAAATACATTTTATTTAATTATAAGGAGTGCTTATCAGAACAGTAATACGTTACTATCATTAATCACGCTATTCGGCGAAATAATTCGTTGCATTCTATTCAGTGATCACAACATAAGAACGTAACCAAAAAAATAAATAATCCTTTAGTAACTTTACATTACAGAGGGTTAAACGCATACATGGTTCAATTGTTAAATTGTAAACAATTGCTAAATTGTTGCCAAACAAACAAAGTAAGTTACAGATCGATTTCATCTGTCTAACTAGTTCCGTCTCGATAACGAGACCTAGCAGGTATTGGACGTTATGACCAGTAATTAACTTCTACACTTGCGAAATAATCTGTGAGGAGCCCTTTACTTTTCATTCGCACGTATCATGAATTCTATAATATTATATTATTTCTATTATTATATAATAATTATATTATTATGTAGCATACTTTGTTCGTTATGCAACAATTTAGCGTTGCGTCTTAAGCAAGTTAAGAAAAACTTTAGGAAGTAACGGTAGGCTACTAGTTACTACAACAGTAGCAACATAAATAGACAAACTTGAAGCTTGTGTAGTTATCTCTAAATGATAAACTTACCCATTAAAAACGCTACATAACTACACTGAAGTATATTTATGCTGCGTTGTCCATACAAAGGTAAAGGTAAACACCGTATGAAAGTCAAATGAAAACATAACGAAACATCACTTCCGTCTATTCCAACTTCCCGCTTCGCAAACGGAGGAAAACCCCGTTCTCTAATTGGTCCTCGGCTTTCCATTTACTGACCTATCCTCAACTGCCCATATTTTCCATAAGACACGAGGTGTCAGTCAAGATTTGAAACATCGAATGAGATTCCGTACAGGTCGCATAAACCAGAGGAGGTACTTAATACGGAACTATTAGCGCATGTCATTTTCACATTAAGTATTAATAATGAAAAGATTCAACGCTTAGTATCAGTTTTACCACTCAATCAATTTAAGTCCTTATGTGAACAGGTATTTTATGGTTGATATGTATGTATATATACGGTTAGTATTATTTGTTCAAATAAATACTCAACTAGGTTTCAGGAAAGTTTAACAATTTTTAAAGAACTTTTTTCTGTATGCAGATTTTATAGATATAGGATAAGAAAAAGTTATATTGGGGGGTTTAAACAAAGTACAAATATAAATAAATACATAAATACAGGACTTCCTGTATTTTTCTAATGACCCAAGCTTTGATCAAACAACCCCATTTTAGGTTCAAACCCACAATTTAAGAACCGCTGGGGTACAGCGAACAGGCCTATTTATGACGAATTGAAACAGACTTGTGGGCCATGGCAAGGCAAGGAAAAGTTAACAGCCCTAGCTGCTTGCTATGGAGTCTTTCCCCCTGCCTCGGCATTCGTGAATTTCACTCAGACCAGCACTAGCACAGAGGCATTCGTGAATTTCACTCAGACCAGCACTAGCACAGAGGCATTCGTGAATTTCACTCAGACCAGCACTAGCACAG
>JAOYSI010020385.1:21346-35304 GCA_025775065.1 Hiodon alosoides | reverse complement strand
GCCCCCACCCCCCCAACACCCCCCCCCCCCCCCCCCCCCCCCCCCCCCCCCCCCCCCCCCCCCCCTCACAGACAAACTTTACGCTGGCGCCCACAGAAGAATCGCTAAGTGGGCAAGGCCGATGAGGGCCAACATCTGCCCATGGCTCCTTACCTCTGCAGTTCCGCCCATTGGGCAGCAGCTGGTACCCTGGAGGGCACAGGCACTGGAAGCTTCCCACGGTGTTCCGACACTCGTGCTGACATGGCTTCCTCAGTAAGCATTCATCCAAGTCTGCACAGAATGGTACCACAGGGTGACTGAATCAACTCAACACAGCCCAGTATCTTATTTCCACAATTTATGAGCACTTTCTTTTTTGTGCGAGAGTATTACACATCGTTATACAGTATAAACAAAGCAAAATTTTGCTCACATCGTAATTGAATTTCATAACTGCGTCTGTTGATCAACACTGTTTTACAAATTTATATTTGTCACACGCCGGGAATATTTAGTTACAGGATATGCCACTGGATGTTTGACCCTAAAGTAACTGAATCTCCAGCTGGGAGGAAGGCTGCTTTCCGTTTGAGTCGGTTACATTAACTGAAACTCTATGTCGATTAAATTGTAGTGCAAACGGTTAAGAGTGTTCGCTAAGTAAACATATTGTAATACTCAAGCCAAGTGAGGCACCCAGTCCTCAGTAGTGTCTAGTGTCTGCTCTTTGGCGATGGTGTGCCGTCGGTTGCCTACCCACACAGGCTCCGTCCTTGCCGCTGTAGCCTGGAGGGCAGGCCCGGCTGCTGCTGCTGTGTCGGGTTCCCCGCGTCTCCGGCTGGATGGAGAGCCGGGTGAGGACGGGCCTGCCCAGGCCGGACACCAGCTGTGGGCGTAGCCTGGCCAAATGGCGGGTACCGTTGCCTGGCGCTTGCACTTTCTCCAGCCCCGCGCAGGAGCGGCTGTCCCCGAGCAGCACCGTGCCCGCCGGGCATAGACACCGGAAGCTGCCCGGCACGTTACGGCACTGGTGGGCGCAGGGGTTCGGCACCTGCTGGCACTCATCAATATCTGAAATTGCAGGCAAAACCTATTGATCCCTTAAATCTGGGTTTTCTCTTAGGCCTTGGCATGGGTAGGTGACCACCCCGGTCTCCGTGACCACCCCAGTCTCCATGACCACCCCGGTCTCCGTGACCACCCCGTTCACTGTGATCACCCCGGTCTCTGTGATCACCCCGGTCTCCGTGACCACCCCGGTCTCCGTGACCACCCCGGTCTCCGTGACCACCCCGGTCTCCGTGATCACCCCGGTCTCTGTGATCACCCCAGTCTCCATGATCACTCCGGTCTCTGTGATCACCCCAGTCTCCATGATCACCCCGGTCTCTGTGACCACCCCGGTCTCTCTCTCACCTAGGCAGGGTTGGCCCACGCCTTGGGACTTGTAGCCCCTCGGGCACACACAGCCATATCCCCCGACGGTGTTCTGGCAGACCTGGCTGTAGCGACACGTGTGGCTCCCGTCCTGGCACTCGTCTATATCTGCAACACACGGGCGGCACAGCTGACATCTGACCCTGCCACATACAGCCAATCTCCACGGCGACGGGGGGGCTACAGGCATGTGCGGAGTCCGCCCGTACCTAGGCAGGCCCCGCTCTGGGCTTTGGTCATGCCGACCGGGCAACTGTCGAAGCACTGGTACCCCCCGTCAGTGTTACGGCACTCCTGGTGAGCTGGGCACGAGTTCCTGGTGCATTCATTGATGTCTGCGCGTGCAAAAACGGAGAAATCACCGTCACTCCAGGCAAACTGTAGTGGCAGTTTCATTGTTTGTTCAAGACGTTCACTGAAATGTCTCTATCTAAATATATATATACTTAAGGGGAAATGTACATTTCCTCTAAATGTCTCTTTATTCAGTCAGTAAACCGCCTGGGTAGAAAATCTCTGGCTAAAATCTCTCTTCATAGGAGAGGGAGGTACATTTAAGTATTGCATCAAAACACGAAGATACAATATTACAATAACTCCTAACCTGACACATTTATTCCAAAAAATGACATGCCTTTAAATTCCACCAGAGAGAGAAATTTATGTCTGTGAAAAATGTTAATTTGAACCTCCTGTTGAAATATCTGACCAGTAAAACAGCCGAAATCGCGAGACACCCACCTAAACAGCGGAGGCCAGACAGCTGGTACCCAGGGCGGCAGGCACATCGGAAGGACCCCAGTGTGTTCAGGCATAGTTGATGGCAGGGAGACACAGAGGACTCCTGGCACTCGTCCACATCTGCAAAATGAACACGCGTACACACACACGTGCGTCATGTGGATGTGTGCCGAAGCGATTCAGCAGTGCGTCTCCTTGGATTTGAGCCTTCATCGCTACAAACGCTTGAATTATATCCAGACATTGGTGTAATGGGAAGCCTGCCCAGTTCAGTCCCCTCAGATCCACGCAGTCCAGAGGAATGGATCTTATGAGTGGAGTTGGGTCCGGGTGGGTCCAGACTTGCCTTCACAGCTGGTTCCCACGGCGCTGGGCTTGTAGCCCGGGCCACACCGGGCCTGGCAGCGGTAGGTCCCTGCCACGTTCACACACTGCTGGTTGTGGTGGCACATGTGGGAGCCCAGAGTGCATTCGTCGATATCTGCAGGATGGGGTCGGGGTCGGGGGCGGGCATTGGGAGATGATAAAGTGGTTAGGTCACGCGCCGGCGGGCCGTCAGGATTAGTCTCTTCTGTTCCATGCCATGTACAGGGTTATCGTTGGTGGACCTGGGCACTGTGTCCTGCAGTACTTGTCTTGATGTTCATTTCGTGTGAAAGAACACAATTTTTAAAATGACGTGATGCAGAACTCTTAGACCGGCCCCAGACTACGAGGAGATCTCGATCATAAGAAACATAGGACTTAAGATAAGAGCAGGGATATAGATCTGAAACTGGGTTTTCACTAATGACGGGAAGCTTTGGCGTCTGACCCTGGCAAGCGTTGGATGTCGGGGAGATGGTGAAGCCAGAGGGACAGGCGCAGGAGAAACCTCCCACGAGGTTGTTGCAGGAGTGAGAGCAGGGTGACTGTGCCACACATTCATCCACATCTGGGCGACGGGGGAGAGAGGCAGAGACACGGACGAACGTCACACAGCTGCTGAGAGACACGAAACGGAGGCGGGGGGGGGGCGACGTTCAAGGCGAAAGGCGAGATGGAAACTAACCATCTTGTGTTTATGATTTGCGTATTGGAGGGTACCCATGGACTAAAGTCAGCTGGGAACGGTAATGTAAAAATGTTTGTCAGCAACACAAAATGTTTTTACCTGCACAGTACGAGGCTTCTTCCAGGACAAAACCTTTGGGGCAGCTCTCTCCGTCGCCATCTAATTCATCCAGATGTTAAAGGTTTAAAGGGTTTGACGCAGAATTAGCTACAGCTAACAGGATGAATGACAGACAGAGTGACAGATGGAGGGGCGGCCATGCCTCTTCACCGGCAGCTCTTGCTGGCCATGTGACGGAGAGGCACTAACCTGGTATGAGCAGTGAGACAGTGAGCTGAAAGTCCAGGCCCAGGCTGAAGCGACTGTAGGACCCGCTGACGCTGGAGACCCTCAGCAGCTGCAGCAGCGGACCCTGACGGTCTGGACCCCCCTCGTACACCAGGGAGTGATTACAGCTCAACAGCATGGGGACGCCGCCCTGCAGGTGGTTCTGAGAAGACCAGGCGTACAGCTGCCCCGGTCCCGTCTGCACATAGGACTCATCAAACTCCTGTCGGAAGCACAGGGATCGGAAAACGTTCCTTAAGATTCGTTCATGTAAGCCATTTCTCCGCTCAGAGTTCGCATTCGGGTCGACTTGTTGTAGTATATCAACCAGAATCCCTAATCTTTTCACCACCAAACCCCCGCCCCCCGCCCTCCGGGGGTTAAGTAAAGTAGTTAAGTAAATCGCCAGTCCAAGTGAGATTGTATTACGGCGTCAGATCTTTACAATGCCTCACCGCTGATATTTCAATTTTCAGCTCATTCGCTTTTGCAAACGACCGTAGCAGAATACCTGCCACCCCTCGTAAAAGATGATTCTACCAAATCACAAAACCGGAGGGGGAAATAAACCAGGATCACCTGCAGGCTGAGTGGGAATTTGGAGACGATTTGAGGGACAAAGCCATTGATGACGACGTCCACTAGCAGAACCCCCTCAGCATCTAGGCCTCTGGCCACGTGAGTCATTCGCAGGACTTCCCCTGCAGGAAAAATTAAAAACAGAAGTCACGTCAACGGGTCCATTATCTCCACTGCTGGAATCCATGCATGGTTGCACGTGCTCAGAAAGACAGAACAGCATCCTCTCAGCCAAGTGCGTTTGATTATTGACATGATATAATCTTTGCTCAAGGGTCCTCAGGTTCGCTCATTAGGAGCTGGGCAGCCTGTGTGCACGGTCAGCGATTGGATTCTCTTCCATAATCACCCGTCTCAAACTCCAACTGGGACTCCTGCCTGAACTGGCCCTGGGTCAGTGAAAAGCCATTTCTCGTGGTACCCAGCTGCATTGCCGTGGTCCAGTAAACGGGGGCGAAAACCGACACCAGCACCCGCAGCAGGGGACCTGAAACACAGCCCCCAGTGCATGAGCCCAACGTTGACCCAGTGGGAGACCTCCGCCCCTGTCCCAGGCGTCGCTTCGCTCACCCACGCTCGCCGGCACATTGTCCACGTGGGCCTGCAGGGTACTGCTGCCGTCCTCTGGGTTGTCAGTGATGTTGGCCTCCAGGAAGGCCACCCCAAACTCCCTCTCGTTCACCATCCCGATCAGGCTGCCACGGGCCCTCCGAGGGACCTCCCCTTGAAAGCCATCGACCGAAACATCAGGGGAGCGTCAAAAAACCACTGATCCACGCAGGATTCTCACATTTATTTTTCTTTGGATAAAAAAGCGCTGCAACTATTTTTTTTTACACCAATCATCACTATGAATTCTGCCACCGCACACATTGTCGAGGTTGAGGAAGTAGAGCCGACCGAAGTAGGAAGAACCATAACGTTTTATTTTTAACATTACAGCGTTGTCAGTGGCACGAGCAGGGAGGAGACCTGCTTTACTGTTGGGAGTACCTGGGCAGAGTTTGGCCTGACAGCTCCGGGAGTCGGTGCTTTGTCCTTCGCAGGGCATCCCCTCGTTGGCTGGGGCAGGGTTGTTGCACAGCCGAAAACGCTCCTGGGCCCCTCGCCCGCAGGTGGCACTGCATGGTCCCCAGTCACCCCAGCTGGAATACCCTCCGGGAACTATGTCAACAGGCAAAACCCAGAAGCTCATTTATGTGAAAACAGGCATGGTCGAAGCTACAATCTGGCTTCAGCAGCCTGTAAGCAGAATCAATGAGGCACAACAGAATGAATTCCTAGTATTATTCCTTGATACTTATGTTTTGAGAGTTTTAATGCAAGACTGAGGTTATTTTATACTTCTAATGTATTGATACTACACTGTTTTACTTCCACTCCCACATGTGTGTAACAGATGCAGGTCACTCCACACTTCTGCCCAGTGCTCACCCTGCACTCTGAGAGAAACACTCCGCTCGGCTGTTCCCGCCTCACTCTCCGCCACGCACCGGTACTCCCCCGAATCCCCACTCTGAAAACGAGAGATACAGCCAGACTCCAGGTCAGCACACAGAGTACTCCCGGAATAATGTCAAGGCAGAGTTTTTGTATTTTTCCGGCACCCAGCACTGAGACCTTTGTCTTGCTGGTAGCCAGGGATGCAGCAGTACTGGAAATGACACTTCAATTGCATTAGGGCCAAGCCTCTCTCCGGGGCCCGGAACGTCAACAACCACATCCCTCTGTCAGCCGACCCTGTCCAGAGTCACTCAGGTAGGCTGCATCCCCGGAGGTTAGGGCTAGGGAAGGGGAGCGTATGAGGGATCGGGCGTGGTCACGCGGGTGAGGTTACCATGACGCCGTAGATGGCCAGGGAGCCATTGTGAAGGGGGTGCAGACGCAGGGTGCTGGCCAGGGGTTTCCCGTCTCGGGTCCAGTGAATCGCCGGGGCAGGGTCGCCCTGCGCGGTGCAGTCCACGATGGCCGTGCTGCCCTGGGGCACGATTTGGGAGGTGATGGCCTCCCCTTTCAGGACTGGAGGCTCTGAGATGGGTGTGGGGGTGGCGGGGGGGCACACGAGCACATCCTCTTCAGAAAGAACATGGTCTTGTCATGTTCTTGATATACTAACTGATGTACTAAATCCTTTTTTTTTTTCTGGACTCTGTAAAAATACAGCGACATAATGCTGTAATTCACAACGAAGATGCAGTGTTGGCGGTCTCACCCCTGACGCGGACGAAAGAGAGCGCCCGGATGGTCCCCACGCTGTTCTCCGCCGTGCACACGTACGTGCCCGTGTCGCTGGTGGACACGTTCTCAATGACCAGGGAGCTGCGGCCTGCTTCGTCCACACTGGGCCCTGATGGAGGGGAGAAGAAGAACCGCTCATGCCTCCACATTCCACCAAGTGCCTTAAAAAGCGTGTGGGATACGTTTGTATTCGTTTCTGGCTTTAGTCAACGTTCTGAATATGCAAAACCGGCAACAATGACTTATTTCCATCCGAGGACCTGGAATGTCCCATCTGACCACATCGCTACCAGGCATGCTGGGATAGGTCAGAGTGCGTACCACGCCCCACTCTTGGTCTCAGTGACTAGGAGGAAAGGATCGGGTCATGAGAATGGTAAATGGGTCAATTGCCAGATTGCTACTCTTTATCTCCAACGCCATGGGACCTTCCCTGTGTTAACACATGAGTCAGGGGATAGATGTCAAACACCACACGGTTGAGCAGGCAAACTGGAGCACTGTACCCAGGAAAGGGCCGTTGTTGACCGTCCAGGAGATGGCGGGAGGTGGTGACCCCTGTGCGTGGCAGGACAGGCTCAGGCGCTGGCCTTTGTTCAGGGTGACATCGCCCGGCAGCTCCTTGAAGGCGGGTCGCGTGTTAACGGAGAGGCGGACGTCCTGCCGGGCCGTCCCGGCCGCGTTGGTGGCCTGACAGGTGAACACACCGGCATCTCCCGGCTGCCGAGGGGCACAGTATTATTAACTATCATAACAGTAAACATAGTGTAGTGATGGGTACTAACACAGAAATGAGTACTAACACAGAAATGGGTACTAACACAGAAACGGGTACTAACACAGAAGCGGGTACTAACACAGAAACGGGTACTAACACAGAAGCGGGTACTAACACAGAAATGGGTACTAACACAGAAATGGGTACTAACACAGAAGCGGGTACTAACACAGAAGCGGGTACTAACACAGAAGCGGGTACTAACACAGAAATGGATACTAACACAGAAATGAGTACTAACACAGAAGCGGGTACTAACACAGAAATGGGTACTAACACAGAAGCGGGTACTAACACAGAAACGGGTACTAACACAGAAGCGGGTACTAACACAGAAGCGGGTACCGCTCAGTAAGAAGCTCAATAAGGGAATGTTACAGCGTGATCGTGAGACACAGGCCCCAGGCTCTCTGACCTCTGCCCGTTCGATGATCAGCTCCCCGGACCGCAGCACAGTGAATTTGCCCGGCAGGGTGGGCACCATGGCACCGGCCTTCTCCCAGGTCACCCGGGGCTCCGGAGACCCCTGGGCAGCGCAAGGCAGCAGGGCTTGGAACCCCTGGATGACTGACAGCTCAGACTGACCGACTGGAATCATCGGAGGAACTGAAATAACAAAAACGACTCAACTTCCATTTTAATCTGATTTACAATTTATTATAATTCATGAAGCTCTTATATTGGGCTTATACGATAGTCTCGACAGACTGAACAACCCCAGACTGACTCACCGTGAATGATGAGCCGGACGTCCGTGCTGGTTCGACCGGCGGGGTTTTTAGCCGAGCAGGTGTACAGGCCGGCATCGCTGCGCTGCGTGGCCGCAGTCCAGAGGGTACCGTTGGCGAAGACGCGCCAGCGTGCCCCCTCAGCCACTGGTCGCCGCTCCCTGAGCCAAGACACCTCCGGCTGGGGCTGCCCCTCCGCCCTGCATGGCAGGCTGACGGGTTGGCCCAACACAGCCGTATGCTCCAGTCCAGGCACAGTGAGCACGGGAGGAACTGGGTGGTGAGTGCACACGCACACACACACACACACACACACACACACACAAAGGACCAATCATTTACACTGAAATGTACAGCACACAATAAAAAAGTGATTACTTGATTTTATTTGCTCTGGCCGAAAACATGTGCTGTATGAAATAAACTTGATCGGATTTCCCGCTCTCTCCCGTCTCTGGCCTCGTAGCCCACGATACCTTGCAGGACAAGACGCGTCCTCCCCATGGCGGTGCCGGCCTGGTTCTTCGCCAGGCACTGATAGGTGCCGGCATCTCCCAGAGTCACGCGTGAGAACTGTAGTGCTCCACCGGGGAGGAGGGCCAGCCGGTGACCTGCTCAGCGAAAAGCCACGGTTTTGGTAGGGTGAGAGGGAGGAGATAGTGGATTTCCTACACAAGGACATGGACGGTGATGGGGCGGTGGGGAGTTCTCACCAGTTGCTATGGGCACACCCTCTCGTTGCCAGGTGATGGAGGGTCGGGGAAAGCCTTGAGCGTCACAGGGCAGTACTATCCCATGATGCAGCACCACCTTCACTTCCTCTGCCATGGGTCGCAGCTCAGGGGGCTCTGTAAGCAAAACAGACAACATTAGTTTAACGACACAGACAGTGGACAGAACACCACTTTCATTCCTATGTTTTTTTTTCAATCTCACTACCTTCTACAAACACTACACCACATTCTGAACAATGAAAAATGATAAAAGCCAATGTCTATTTGTGCTGTAACAATTCAATTGAGTAACCTGAATCCATGTGAACACACAGATCCTTAACCCCCCATATGAATACACAAGTCATTAATCCCTGTCTGCTACATAATGAACACACAAATCATTTACCCCCCTGTACCCACCTTGCACAGTGAGACTGATGTGTTTGTTGGCCACTCCGGCAGGATTGCGGGCGGAGCACGTGTACCTCCCGGCGTGGGTGGGGGCCGCCGCCATGATCTCCAGCGCTCCTGCCACGAGAGGAAAACCGCAGCAAACCGTCACAGATCGGGTCTCTACCCAGCGGCGTCCTCGTGGCCATGGAAAACCTGCTGATGCCTCCTGTCGCACATAACCTGACCTGGTCTTGCACCGTCGCACACAACCTGACCTGGTCTTGCACCGTCGCACGCAACCTGACCGGGTCTTGCACCGTCGCACACAACCTGACCTGGTCTTGCACCGTCGCACACAACCTGACCTGGTCTTGCACCGTCGCATGCAACCTGACCGGGTCTTGCACCGTCGCACGCAACCTGACCTGGTCTTGCACCGTCGCACACAACCTGACCTGGTCTTGCACCATCGCACACAACCTGACGTGGTCTTGCACCGTCGCACACAACCTGACCTGGTCTTGCTCCGTCGCACACAACCTGACCGGGTCTTGCACCGTGGTTCTGCACTCTGAACACAGCAGGGGCTGGGCACGGGTGGCTAAGCCGGCGTCTTACCCGTGGGGAGGACTCGATGGCTACCCCCCCTAGGGCTTAGGGGAGCCCCGCCCTTGGTCCAGCTGACCTTGGGGTCGGGCCGCCCCAGTGCATGGCAGGGCAGCACCACGGGGGACATCTTAACCACGGTGACGGCGGTGACGTCATCCTCGATCGACGGGGGGACTGGTGGGTAAAGCAAGATAGCGGAATGCAGATCTTCAATCTGTTAAATGTTTGTATTGTTGACTGGCTACATCTGTAGATGATTTATGCCTGATTTCACTCTAACACGCTGCAACTGCAAAGACTGGTTAAACAGTAATAAATTAAGCATTTAAATACATATTCAAAATCATATACTAAATCATATAATAAACTCTATAATTATCCATGACTAAATTCCAATTTACTTAAACATTTAAACCGGTAGAAAATCTCCTTTCCATGAGAGAATGGATCTCAAATCCGTGAGAATAAAAACAACAAACGAAAAACTGCAGTTTAAAATTCCATAAGCAATACCTTGCAGAATAACCTCAATGACCCTGCGTTCCTCTCCAACCTCATTGGCTGCCGTGCATTCAAAGTACCCTTCGTCCTGATTGGATGGTGAGACGAGGACCAGCGAGCCGGACGAAAGTAACCTTTAAAAGAAGAAACCACAGCTAACTATGCTAAGAAAAAAAAAACAGTATAAAGTGATTAGTGCTGTAGTTGTTGAACCCTGTACAGAGCCTGCAGTACACACACGTACCTGTAGGCCCCCGACTGCAACGTGAGGTCGATGGGGGTCCCATTCCTCTTCCAGGACACCTTGGGTACGGGGATACCCGTGGTCTCACAGCTGAGGGCAGCCCTCACCCCTGTCGTCATGGTAACGTTGAAGGGCCCAGGGCTGATGGATGGACCCACTAAACCAATAAGAGAGAGGGAAGGGCCAGGCGGGAGAAGAACTGCTTAAGATACATTAGCATGGACCTCAAACAAGCCTTTAAACTCTAACACGTCAAGCGTGTGAAGAGGAACTTTGAGCTGTTGGTACCAAATATTTGCAGGTCCACCCCGCGGTGTGCTGACCCAGCTGGGTTGGTGGCGATGCAGTGGTACCGCCCGGCGTCGGACAGCAGCGCCGGCCCGATGCGTAGGGAGCCCTCTGACAACACGGTGAACCTTGAAAATGACCAGTGAGGATACCCGTTTAAACGGCCTGACATCTCAGGCTGCTGCCTTGCTTGGGTCGGTTCAGATAACGGACCTCACCTGCTATTGTCAAGAGCTAGCGGGCCGCCATCTTTCCTCCATGTGACAGATGGGGCCGGCACTCCACTGGCCTCACAGGGCAGCACGGCAGCCTGATTGACGTGAGCAGTGACCAATGAAAGGCTGCCTTTGATCACCGGCGGTACTGCCGGGAGAAGGAAATGTTTGTCATAATGTGACCCGCCATATCATGCTTCAACTTGTTTGTTGATTTATTTATCAGCAACCCTTATCCAGAGTACGGGATAGAGTACTAGAAAGAGTACTGGAATAAGCCGTTTAATAAACCCCAGAAAATAAAGTTTCTGTTGAAAGATGACCCTCATACGGACCGGTCCCTGAGCCTGGCAGCGCACTTCCCAGGTACCCCAACACCAGCACCAGAGATTGCGACCGCTCCGCTCACTCACAGAGGACCTCCACGCTGAAGGACAGGCTGCTGCTTCCGGCGATGTTGGTGACCACGCAGCTGTACTGGCCACCGTCCTGGGGCTTCACATCCTGGATCTCCAGGAACTGTCCCCCAGACAGGCTCTGGATGCGCCCACCCATCTGCGCAGGCAGAGAGGGGTCATACGTCGACACTCGTAGACTCACGTACACAGTCGCACAGACTCGCAGGATCACACAAGCGGACGGACACAGTCGTACAGACTCGCAGGGTCACACAAGCGGACGGACACAGTCGAACAGACTCGCAGGGTCACACAAGCGGACGAACACAGTCGAACAGACTCGCAGGATCACACAAACGGACGGACACAGTCGAACAGACTCGCAGGGTCACACAAGCGGACGAACACAGTCGAACAGACTCGCAGGATCACACAAACGGACGGACACAGTCGCACAGACTCGCAGGGTCACACAAGCGGACGGACACAGTCGTACAGACTCGCAGGGTCACACAAGCGGACGGACACAGTCGCACAGACTCGCAGGGTCACACACGGACGGACGGACACAGAGATTTTGTCATCTCCACCTGTATTTTGACGCCATCCTTAAGCCACTCGATATCAGGTGGGGGGTCACTGTCGGACTGACACTCCAGGGTCAGGTGTCCCTTGGCGGGGACGCTCGCGGTCCTGACGTCCCCGGCGCCCAGCAGGGTCGGAGGAACTGTGACAAGAGAGCGCAGTCGTCAGTGGGAGAGCAGAGTGGGGTGAAGGAGTGGGAGGAGCTCCGGGACCTGGGCCTCACCTTGGACACGGACCCAGTGGTTCCTCCCGTCCTCTCCAGCTGGGCTGCTGGCCAGGCAGGTGTACAGGCCGGCATCTTCCACCTGCGTGAGGACGGTGGGGGTCAGGACACAAGCCAGCTTTGCCTCCTGGGGCTCCCAGTTCAGGAACGAACTCAGAATCAATCGCTCTCTTTCTAGTTTGCGTTGACCCATTCAGAGAGCTCTGAAGTTCTGCCCTGACCTACCTGAACCTCACTGATCCTCAGCCGCCCCCCATCGCTCTCTAGTACGCCCACTCCCTCCAGGGGGAGCCCGTCCTTCAGCCAGCTGATGGTGGGTGGGGGAAACCCTTCAGCTATACACTCCAGCTCCAGGGCGCTGCCTACTGCGATGGAGAACTCCTGAGGTGACCCAGTGCTGCTTATCTTCGGAGGCTCTGCACGGAGTGTCAATGTTGCAGTGAATCAAAAAGACTGTGGGGCAAAGGTTAAGGCGGCGGCGCTGTCGGCAGAGGGGCGGGATGTAATGCACCCCCACAGGCCACCGGGTGGAGGCCACTCGTCAGCGCGCTCACCCAGCACGGTGAGGTTGAAGTTCTTGGTGCTGCTCCCGGCCTGGTTGCTGGCCACGCAGCTGTAGAGGCCGGCGTCGGCGTTCGCCACGTCGGGCAGGCGCAGGCGCGTCTCGCGGCCGTCCAGCAGCAGGTTGCGGTGAAGGGACAGCGGCTGGCCGTCCTTCAGCCAGGCCAAAGACGGGGGTGGCACGCCGCGGGCCTCGCAGGTCAGCGTCACCAGGGAGCCGCGTACCACCTGCACAGGCTCCGCCGGCTCAGCCCGCTGGGTGCCCGGCGGCACTGTTGGAGACACGGGTGGGTCAGTACAAAACGGCGGTAGAGCCTGATGCCTCAGAGGCAACCAGAGGCTCGGCACTCACCTTGGACCTGAATATTGTAACTGAGCTCGGCCAGCCCAGCGCGGCTCCGTGCCACACAGGTGTAGACCCCGGAGTCCGACAACTGGACCGGAGAAATCCTTGAGACACAGAGCACAGATTTTTTTTTCTAAATTGAGTTGCTTAGCAGATCCGCTGCTCCAGAACAATGTACGTACATTTGTGTTTTGAGCTTTATTCTTTTACACAACCGGTTATTTAAGGCAACTGTGGTTCATTTCCTTTTCTCAACAGTACAACAGCAACACCCAGACTGGGATATCACCTTTCAGTCCTACTGGTAATAATATTTTGCTCATGGCACAGCAGGACAATATTTCAGTGAGCGAGAGTGTGGTGTGTGTGGGGGAAGGGGCTCACCTGAGGATGGTGTCTGCAGACAGGAGGCGAGCCCGGGGCGAGAGGAGCAGCGGACGCCCGTTCCTCAGCCAGCTAATCTGCGGCGGCGGACTCCCCATAGCCTGGCACTCCAGGGTCACTGCGCTGTCCAGGGTCGCCTGCACCTCCCGGGCGGTGCCCGCCTCGCCTGCCTCGCCCGCTATGAAGGGCGGAACTGTGGGGCACAGGAAAAGAAAAGGCTCACATTTCGAAAGAGGGTATGCCTGGTTTTCCAGACCGGGCAACGTGCGGCACAGCGTCGCGCAGGAACCAGATCGGTCGGCGCTTACCCAGCACGGAGAGGGTGTAGATCTTGCTCTCCTGGCCAGCTGCGCTAACTGCCAGGCAGGTGTACGTCCCCGAGTCAGCGGGCTGCAGGTCCAGTAGCATCAGGGCATCTCCATGAGGAGACAAGCTGTCAACGCGCCAGATCAAGCTCAATCAGCGGGCATGTGACAAACCGGCAGCCAGGCCTCCTCATCCGCCCGCACACCCACCGTAAGTTCTGAGCATCGTTAGCCCCTATCGTCTCCCCGTCCGCCCGCACACCCACCGTAAGTTCTGAGCATCGTTAGCCCCTATCGTCTCCCCGTCCGCCCGCACACCCACCGTA
>JAOYSI010020385.1:1853-16265 GCA_025775065.1 Hiodon alosoides | reverse complement strand
TCAGCCCACCAGTCAGCCACCCTGGGAAAACTGCCCACCAGTCAGCCCCCCTGGGAAGACTGCCCACCAGTCAGCCCCCCTGGGAAGACTGCCCACCAGTCAGCCCACCAGTCAGCCACCCTGGGAAAACTGCCCACCAGTCAGCCCACCAGTCAGCCCACCAGACAGCCCATCAGTCAGCCTTATCCCTCAGTCTGTGCTCAAGCCTGAGCAGCCCTGCTTGTGGTTGGGCTTTTAATTGCTATGGCGCCACATGGTTCTATGTCACACCATTTCACACTTTTTAAAATCCATGACATGATGAGGTGCGGGCTAACAGGGGTTCCCACAGGGGTTCCCACAGGGTCAACGTACCGGGCAGCAGCACCACACCCCCTGTAGTGGAGATCTGGTGGCCCTGATGGTACCAGCTGAGACGGGGTGGGGGGACGGCATTGCTCTCGCACGACAGGCTGACGGGGTGACCCAGCACCACCTCCCGCCTCTCCGTAATCTCCTCCCCTTCCTCTCTGCCATCGTCTTCCTCCTCTCCCAAGCCCCAGGCTGCTGGTCCGTTGTTCACCCGCTGGAAGACAGGGGGCACTGTGGGGGGGAAAAGTACAGAGCAGGTACAGTCATCGCTAACTGACAAGTTCAACAGATGTGGCTTTTTGGTTTCTGGGACACATTTTGGTTTACTATTGAGGACAATTGTTTTTGATGCCTGCTTTATTGCAATTATAATTAAGCTACTTAGCATGCACTCCTATCCAGACTGAATTTTATACACTTATACGCAATTCTGGTTAGGCACCTTTCTTAGGGATACACAAGCATGGACCCTCCTCAGCTAAAAAACCTGCAACCTATAACCTCCACACCACGGCACCACAGCTGCACCTGCTGCTACCCCATGAGAAGGGGTGAGTTATTGCCACGTGAGAACTCTGACCCTGGACAGTGACGTGGAAGTCCCTCGTGTCCTCCCCGGCAGCGCTGGACACCACACACGTGTACTGTCCCCCGTGGGACAGTGCAGCGCTCTCAATGTGCAGGACGTGACCGTCTTCCCGGATCCCGGCCTGAACGCTGGCGGCCACCACCGGCTGGAACAGAGCGAGAGTGTGGATGCAGCATTCCCCGATTAAGGAACGGTCAGGCGGGTTAAAGCTGAACCCGGGGCGGCGGGCCCACCTGTCCGTTTCGGAACCACTGGGTGGTGGGCTCGGGGAAGCCTTTGGACTGGCAAGACAGGGCCAGCGTTCCGTTGACCCGGACCTTTCTCTCCCTGCCGCCCAAGCCAAGCGGTGTAGAATCGTCTTCAATCTGCGGGGGAACTAGAGGAACATCTCAGCTGCCTTCGATTCCTTATGAAACGTTTGGATAGAAAGAGTTTTCTCCCCGAAATCCCCCCCCCCCCCATTTTTTTAAAAGATACTACAGATCAGATCAGGGTTTTGTTATCAAACAACAATCAGACACCCTTCTTACCCAGCACTGTCAGCGTGTAGTGTCTATGGGCAGTGCCGGCGGGGTTGGAGGCGCGGCAGGTGTACAGCCCAGTGTCGTCGCCACGAACCGCTCCCAGGCGCAGGGCACGCCCGCCCTGCGTGTAGGCCAGCTGGGCGTTGGACACGATGGGCTGGCCGTCCTTCAGCCAGGTCAGGCTGGGAGCGGGGACGCCCTCTGCCTCGCACGGGAGCACGGCGGGGAAGCCCAGCACCACGGCCACCTCTGTGCGCTCGCCGGAGCCCCTGATGGTAGGGGGCGCTAACGAGGGGATGAGGAGACGGATCACGGGACTGACGATGGCGCGCATTAAGCGGAACTCGAGGAAGGAGGGTGGGGCCGTTTACCTTGGACAGTGAGTCTGAACAGGCGCGTCTGTGTGCCGGCACTGTTCCTGGCTAGGCACTGATACAGGCCCTGGTCTCTAGGCCGGATTGACTTAACCTTCAACACCTGGCCCTGTTCGGAGAACTCCACGTGGGGGTCTCCGTTTCGAGACAGGACCCTACCGAGGGAGAGGTTAAACTCCATAAAATGGTCTCCACACATGTGTGGGGTATGTGTGTCTACATGAGTTCACATGTATCTGTGGGGTCTGTGTGTCTGTACGTGTGTCCACATGTGTCTGTCTGTATGTGTCTGTGGGGTCTGTGTGTCTGTACCTGTGTTCACATGTATCTGTCTGTATGTGTCTGTGGGGTCTATGTGTCTGTACGTGTGTCCACACGTGTCTGTGGGATCTGTGGGATCTGCGGGTCTGTACGCGTGTCCACACGTGTCTGTGGGGTCTCCGTGTCTGTACGCGTGTGTCCACACGTGTCTGTGGGGTCTCCGTGTCTGTACGCGTGTGTCCACACGTGTCTGTGGGATCTGCGTGTCTGTACGCGTATCCACACGTGTCTGTGGGGTCTGCGTGTCTACACGCGTGTCCACATGTAACAGATCGGGGATGGTCTTGGCCCGCATGCGTGTTTATGGGTTGGTGTGCGGCCTTCGCTCACTCTCCATCCCGACTCCACTCCACCTCCGGCGCCGGGCGGCCACTGACCCGGCACTGCAGCTCTGCCTCCTGCCCGGTCACCACCACCATCTCCTGCATCCTGGAAGAGCCCGAGATTGCCGGCGGGGCTGAGGACAGGCGGAGGGGGAGGTTGTCAGGCAGAGATACGGACACATGTACAGGGGGTCAGAGACATAGAATAAGTATCAGAATTAAAACTGGTCAGATCAATAAATACAGCGTTGTTACATGATGACCCACTGAAAAAGCCAGCCTTCTTTTCTTGAATCAGTTTAAGTCAGATTGTAATAAACTCTTTTTTTTAAATATGACTACCGAGACACATTTTAAAAGCAGGTTGATTTCTTTGTATGATGGTGGAGCTGTCTGATGGGAGCTATGACTGTAAAGGGATTGACCATGGCTTTCAGCTCACACAGTGTAGGATTTCAGCCAGACCAGGGTTGAAGTACTTGTCGGAGCTCACCTTGAACCACAATGTTATAGTTCCGTCGGGCCTCGCCGGCGCTGTTACGAGCCGTGCAGGAGAACTGACCCGAATGGTCTGCCTGGACCCGGTAGATTCTCAGAAGCCTTTTCCCACTCTGGAGATACACCCCGGGGAAATCTGCTGCCTGCGGACCGACCAAAGACAAAGGCAGATGCCGGTGGAGTGAACGCAAGGTGTCTTCACTAGGTGTCACTGTGTAGTCAGAGATAACCCCGAGTACTTGGGTTTCCGTCCGAAACAGTAGGGAAAACGGTGCCTTCTTTAATACCATGTCGAGCCATGGTGCTAATAAAGCACTCAGTGACCAAAGGTCTACATGTCTCTGGTGACACAACGGAAGCCTGGCGTGGGGCGTTACTCACAGGACGGCCGTCTTTGGTCCAGGCGATGGTGGGGGAGGGAATTCCAAAGGCATCACAGCCCAGAGTGAGAGGCTGCTGTAGGGTTACAGTAAGGTTGAGGGGCTGTCCATCATCCTGGATCTCCGGGGGAACTGGTGGGCCCCACAGTCCGTGAAAAAAAAAAAAAATGTTCAGAAAACATTTTTAAGTGACTTGATTCTGGCACTGCTTGACAGAGCTGAATACAGAAATAAATCATGGCCACTAATCCACATGATTTCAAGTGTTTGCAGATCCAAGGGCTTTTGAAAACCCTTTTATTCCCACTGCTTCCCTGTGGTGATCGAAGTTATGACTTTGTGAAGATCGCCCTGACAAAGCTTGCAGCACTGAAAGCACGAGGGAGAATTTCTTATAGCAAAACGCTAACCAGAGATGTGGCCAGAGAAAGGATCTCACCGCTGACTTTCAGGCGTGTCCTCCTCTCCACGGAGCCAGCCTCATTGGTGGCCACACACTTGAAGTCCCCGCTGTGACTGGCAGATGCCGAGCGAATCACGAGGGACCCGTTCGGCGAAAGGGAGACCCCGAGCCCGGACAGGTCCGGATGTATCTCCAGGCCGTTCTTCCACCAACGGATTTTGGGCGAGGGGGAACCTGGGGTGGCACAGGTGCTAGTTTCAGTTACTGAAGACGCGTCGTTGATCAGTGCTGACAGAGACGTAAGCCAGCTTGGTAAGTGTCCTGCCGTGGGACGTTTGGGCCCCCTGCCCAGGACGGAAAACGCAAGCACACTGTTTATATGCTGAGTAGCAGGACAGCGGGGGAGGAGAAACTGCCCAAATGATTACTGAGCTTAATATCTCTCGGTATACTGTGATATTTCATGGTTAAAACGCGGTACGCGGATGCCAAACATTGTACATTGATTTAAAAGAACAAGTGTAGGAATTTTACTGCAGTAAACAGAAGCAGGGAATCCCAGGCAAAAACAACGGCCAGTAATTCAAAAGCACTGATGTGTGTATTCCGCTGCCTGAACAGATGTTTTCCAGAACCATCACCGGGCGAAAAAAAGGCGCCCTCCCTTTCACTTTTACAACCTATTCCAAAAGCCATCTCAGCCAGCGTGTCGACAGCCAGGGACATCCGGCCTTTTTCATTACCATCAGACAAGCTCGCTCTGGCCCGTGCGATTTACTGTGCTGTAGAAGATCTAAACAGCAGAGAGGAGGCCATGGAAAAATAAATACACATGTCATTCTGTTTCCAAATGGAAAACCCCCAGGGGCTGAAGGGGAGTTTCTACCCCGTCCCGCATCAAGCAGATGTTTACAGTTTGCAGTGCTTACACCAACTTTTCACAGACTCTTTATAATTACGTAAAGGGGCCCATTTTTAAAGCAGAGGTTTATAATGTGTGCCTATTGGCTTTTTAATCGGTTTCTAGCGACAGCTGCGTCGCACTATGGCACTGCAGCTGGCTAATTCTGCATTGAGCGCGGCATCGCAATCAGACTGGGGAGGTAGACCGTGCCCCTTCCTGTCAATCATGTCTGGAGTCCATCCTGCTGCAGGGCTGTGATAAGAGGCCGGCTTGGCGGCAGCACGCGGCACGCAGAGGCAGGTCTCAGCGGTGCCCTTCCTGCCCGCCCTCCCCGAGGGGCTCGCGGCCCCGGGTGTCCTGCTCTATTATCTGCCGACGGCAGTCTGTAATTAGGATTCCAGTCCCAGCAGGCGCCCCTTGCTGAGGAAAGCAGATGTGGGCCAAGGAGCTGCAGAGAAGACTGCTGTCCGACCGCCTCGTCCCAAAACATGGGTATGTTGCCTCGGCAAAAAAAATAAAACCCTTTCTTAGAGAGAACACGCCGGCAAACACACCTTCAAGATGACTGACCTCTAAGCGGTAAAGACCTTTAACTCCACAGATCCATAAAATTCAAATGTTTTTGCTCGATTAGACATCAGATCTGGCCGTGTGAAAAAGACAGGTGTGTCAAAGACGTGTGTGGAAAGACAACAAACGTCTCATGGCAACGTCTCAGATCTGGCAGCAGCAAATTCCACACAGCTGATGAGCTTGACATACCTGCAGCAGGGCAAGGAATGGTCACTTCATGGTCGACCACTCTCTCCATGACAGCCTGTCCGGCCTCCACAAAGTAGGGCGCCGCTGTGGAGATCACATGGTGGTCACTACAAGGTCATGTGGTGGAGGGTAAAAAGCAGCGTGTCCTGCAGATCTGTGTGAGCAGCTTCTGACATAATGATCTTTAAATGATTAAACTGCACATCTCCTGTCTTTAACCAGTTAGTCAATCATTAAATTGAACTGCGGGGCACGTAGGCTTCTGGTGTAAAAATGCAGACGAATCGTCTGTTGTTCGTTTGGTGCTTTAGGAGCCTGAGCAACAGCCTGCAAAGGGAGGTACACAACAAGTAAACTAAACCCCAATGCCAGGTAATCGGATGTTTACATTTTAAAAGTGGGAAGTGGGAAGAGTTGAAGAATCCGGGGTCGAAAAAACGCAGAGGATCTACAGAACCTCAAGCAGACACGCACCTAAAACCACCAAGGTGGTTTCCATGGTATCCTGCCCTGCACTGCTTTTAGCCGTACAGCGGTACGTGCCCTCGTCCGCCAGGCTGACCCCCTCAATCCTGTACGCGCCGCTTCCCTCCACCACCACTCCATTGTGGGTCCAGCTGATGTCAGGGGCGGGCTCCCCGTGGGTCACACATGGCAGAGTGATGGCCTGGCCAATCAGGGCTTTCACCGTGGAGGACATAGCCTGGATCTTGGGCTTCGCTGGAAGGAGTAGAGTGGATTATTACATGCCGTCACTGTAGTCGCTTGGAGACCAGTGGCTTTCTTCAAAAGACCGGGGATACAGGGCTGCACATCAATACTAGATTGAATGCTATCCAGCTGTGGCGTTAAAAAACGTTCTGGATTTTGCCTCACCCAATGTGTCCCTGAAGATCCAAAAAGTATATGTAGCAGTGCGTCCCCCGAGGACACAGATGGTTTGAAAGCATAACAAACGTGTGAATAGATTTTTAGCGCAGCTGTACCTTGTACGTGTAAACTGTAGGTGAGGGAGACATTGCCGGCCGGGTTCGCAGCAGTACAGGTGTACGATTTACTATCAATCAGCCGGACGTCGCTGATCTTCAGAGATCCAGAGGGCAGCACCGTGAACCTGGGGAGGAGGAAATGAGAGGTGAGCATGATCACGGGAGGAATGTCATGGAAACACAGGGGAACCGGGCCCCCTTCACTGTCAGTCCCAACATCTTCTCTAATTCAACATATGGGTTCAATTCGGGCAGCAAGGCTTCCTATAGGCTCAGGGGAGTAACCAGCACAGCGCCCAGTTCAACCAACCGAGGAACGTCCACAGCTGCCGGTGAGGGCATGCGGCCTGGCTTCCACAAACCGGGTCCGTCGGAGACCCCCAGCCATGGGGGGTCAATCAATGCTGATTGGTTTCCTCCACTCCAGTGCCTGGCCACTTAGGGAGAAGACGGAGCGTGGGGCAGCAGCGAAAAAGGTGTAGCAGGTTCATAAATAACACAAGATCGCGGATCTATCGACCGTAAAATTAAGTGAGGGGTTTCGAGGCAAGCCCCACTTTGCGCTCCTTCTAGCTCCTGCCAGTAACACAAATCAGTGCACGAGGCGCCCCCGTGGAGAAGTGTGTTATCCTCATCAGGTCAGGGGGAGGGGAGCCCAAAAAGTAAACGTGCTGATTTTACAGTTGAGGACCTTGGGGGACTGAAACGTCACTCCACTTTCGCCCGTTTCCTCCTGCGCGTTCTTCCGTTTCTCAGGCAATACCCCCTCCTCCTGCGTCTGATTTATGGGATCTCCAAGCGTACAAGAAGCTACTGTCCCACAACGTTGCTCCGGTGTCGCGGCAAAACTGCACTAATGTTCTGCATTAGCTGGGGCTTGGCTTTCTCCGAGCACAGATGAGGGTTGTCGCCAGAAGGGTACCAGCGCCTCCCACTTGCCGGCGATTGGGACATTACACCAAAAGGCGGTGTAGGTTGCAAGCTCTAGCAAGCGCATCGGCGCCCCCATAGCCAAAAGGGAGAGAGGGGCTGAGAAGTCCAGGAACAGATGGTGCTGCTTAGGGAAGAGGCTCCATATGTCTGAAACCAGCCTGCTGCTAACCCTGCGGGATATGTCTCTTCAAAAGCAAAGGGCTGAATTAGTACCAGCAGTTTTCTGCTCTCACTAAACACTGGTTAGATTAAAGTCTCTTATGAAAATGCAAGATCAGACAGTCACCCTGGGTCACACAATGACTAAACTGTTTAATTATAACCTGGGTAGACCAGATCCGCCCCGCAGTGGTACATTTTCAGGAGATAAATGTCCTGTGATGTCATCGCCCCTTACCAAGCGGTAACCGGAGGGATGGGGTGGTCGTCTCGGCTCCACGTCACCAGAGGACTCGGGCTTCCCAACGCTTCGCAGGGGAGAATGACCTCCGACCCCACCTCAGCAGTCATCTTCACCGTCTTCCCCTGACCGCCCCCCTCTGCAATCGTTGGCTTCGCTGTTAGGAAGAGAAACAAAACCTTCAGCAATCCAACCGCATTCGCGCACTGATCCTTTATCATCTGATTTTCAACTGTTTAACCCTCCCGATGACGGCGGAAAGCGAAACCTCAGGCCTTACTGTTGACAGTGAGCTGCACCTCTCGGCTGGCGAACCCCGCCGGGCTGGTGGCCGTGCAGGTGTAGGTGCCGCCATCCTCTGCAGTGGGCCTGGGGATGTGGAGCTGCCCCTCCAGGTCCTGCTGGGGCCAGGATCCGTCCTTGGACAGGGGCTCCCGTCCCTGGGGTGAATACAAGCCCCACGGGCAGGTTTAATCTCACAGGGAGACACTAGGTCTCCATGCTTCCACTGATAATCACTCAGCCTCCTCAAGGTCCTGGTCTCGCATCTCCGCTTGAAGAACAGGATAGCTTCTGTAGACTCATTTACATGTGAAAAGAAATACATTTATATAACTGAGAGCGCCGATTGGTGGTGCATATAAGAGACTGGTTGGGGGCCATAACAATAGGATAAGAACTGCATGCATGGCTACCAAAGCTTAGTTATATAACCTCCAATATTCCATCACATAAAATTACACTAAGGGTTTGTCTCAAGGCCATCTGTCATCTAAGTGTTTGGAAGACGGGGCCAAGTATGGCCGTGTTAACAACCCACCTTAGACCAGACCACCACTGGTTCAGGGGTTCCACTGGAGTCACATGACAGAGTGATGGCCACGCCCTCGTTGGCAAAGTAATGGAGTGGACCAGGCTCGATCTCTGGGGGAACTGCACAAGGGGACCACAGTGGTTTGGAACGGTGGACTTGTTAGCTAACATTCTCAAAATGTGTCAACAATGTTATGAAAATATCCTCTGTAATTTGTGTTAAATCTTTTAATCATTTCGTACTATATGGAACAATCTGGGCTGGTTAAAAAAAAAAAAAGGTCTCGCTATGCCAATCTAGCAATGTGCAAATTTAATGAACGTGCCGTTTCTTATGCTAACGCTGTTGGTGTAAATCCTTCCCTCTGAGTTAATGAAAAGCCGGTAGAGCGACTGCCAGGAACAACCGGTCCTTCTCACCGTGCACTTCCAGGGTGATGGATATGTTCACCGATCCTGCCGCGTTGACAGCAGTGCAGACATAAACCCCAGAGTCCTCTGGCACCGCTCTGTCAACATGCAGGCTGCCGTCGCTCCTGAGAAAAGTCCTGGAGTTCAGCTCCACCTGTGGGGAAGGACAGGAATCCCTCAGACGTCAATCCACCGTCTGCCCGAGGTCTCGGAGAAGAGGGATATGAGAGGGATATGAGAAACAGGTCTTACGGGTTTTCCATTGTGTTCCCAATGTCTTTTGGGCAGAGGAACTCCATCAAGCACCATGCAGGGAATGCTCAGGGACTGACCAACCGAAGTGGTGAGAAAAGGGGCACCTCGAGCCAAAAGAGGAGGTTCTACAGACCAAAGAGAAAGGTAAAGTAGGGTATATGAAAGCAGAATGCAGTTTATGTCCATTCAAAGCAACACATGGAAGAGGAATTAAGACCTTTGTTAGAAAATAGCTGGTTAAGTTTTCACAGATGTATTTTAGACTCAAGGTGTGCTTTATCAAACAGTAAATAGGCAAGAAAATAGGTTCTCCACCTCAGAGGTGGATACTGACCCAAGCCGGTGACAGTGACCATGGCCTCGGCTTTTACAGATCCAAACTGGTTCTGAGCCTCACAGACATACAGACCCTCGTCGTCAAGCCAGATGCCTGTGGAGAGAATCACTGCGGCTCAATTCAGGGGCAAGGCACCGGCTCACTGGGATGTTCCTTTTCTGGACAAGACCAGGGATGGAGGAGTGAGCCGGAGGAGTGAGCCGGAGGAGTGAGCCGGAGGGGAAGCTCGCTCGTCAACGCAGACGCCGCCACTCACACGGAAAAACGATACCGAATGTAAAAGTTTTAAGCTATCCATCAGCAACTTTCGCTCTTGCCCAGAGTACGCTGCACGCTGCGTGCTGCCGGCCCGTAAAAGGTTTGTCCAATACCTCATCGGCTGAAATCGTCATAGCGACAATGCACCTGGGCTCGTGGCCCATGAATCCTGCCGTCACACAGTAGAAAGTTGAGGAAGGACGACTTGTCTCCTCCAGTTCTAGTCGCCCATTCTAGTAGCCCATCTACGTTACTCTTTAAAGTTGACTCTTTAAAGGCTACCCACGAGAGGTCTGATCAGCTCTGATTGGAGGAGAGGCACACACCTCCCAATTGCACCGCCTGCCTGCAAGCTCCCGGGAAGTCTTTACGAGAGACTTGTTAGTAGAGACACGAGTAGAGAGAAGCCCTGCCAATTAAAACCACCCAGCCAGATGCTTGGCCAACTGTGGCCGTCGCTGTGCTTTTCCCAGTCATCGGCGAACGATATGAGTTCACAGTGCGAGTGTCTATACTGACTGAGCCACTCGGGAGGCTCTGAAATACTGAACTCTATTTAAATAAAGCTTTATGTCCTTTTTTGATAGAAATTGGTAGTTTTATTCAAGTGAGACTCAGCTCAGCTCCTCATACATGCATATTAAATTACATGAATTATTTATCTACTAATTATTATCAATTTTATCTGTATTGGGCTGCTCAAAGGTACAACATGGCACACACGAATGTGCAACTTTTCAACAAGTCCAGTTCCTGAGCTGCTACACACCAACAGGCATGCAATGACTTACTCTGGATCAGAAGTGTTCCAGACTCCAGCTGCAGGGCGGAAGTGTGGCCGTCAGCCTCGCCGCTGATTGGCTGCCCGTCCTCGCGCTGCCAGGTGACCACGGGAGCCGGGAAGCCAATGGCAACACAGGGCATTGTAACGTTCTCCCCAATGTTGGCTATGACATCCTCAGGAGCCTCTGAGAACAACGGCGCCACTGTATGGGAGACCAGAATGTCACTCAATGCAAACCAAGTAAACATCCTACATATATAAATATTCCTAGGCAAAGACATAAGACGCACAGGGGAGACGTAGTTTTATCAACACTGTGAGCCAGCTGTTGTGATTGGTTAATGTTATCTTCATTGCATAGAGACGGTGAACCAACCAAGACCTACCTCCCACCTCCAGCATGACCACGGCTGTGGCAGTTCCTGCAGAGCTGCTGGCCACGCAGCTGTACCCTCCCGCGTCCGTCTCCTGGACACCCTGGATCTGCAGCGTCCCCCGGTGGACGTCCTGTGTGACGGCGGGTAGCCTCGCCACCGGCGACCCGCCTGAACACGGGCCCATGCGTTGCAGTTAGCACCACTCTCCCCACGGGGCCGACGACAACAGTCTGCCCCGGGATCACACGAAGCTCCCCCGGGACCCCTTGGATTACCTTTCAGCCATCGGACCAGAGGAGGAGGGATGCCCGTGGCCCGGCATTGTAGGGTGGCATCGCTCCCAGCGGTGGCGAGGACTGTCCGTTTCACAACAGAGATGTTGGGGGTCTCTGAGGGTGAGGGAAAAAGGGACCTCTGTTTCGGTTATCTATTCCCTCCGTCACACGAAGCGTCCTCCATTCGAGCATAGTGCCCCCTGGTGCGCATCACGTGAAACTGGACCATAAGCACCGTTCAAGATCGCATGGTCAATGGCATAAACGACATCTGGTCCACCTCACACTGGCAGGGAGCGGCGCCGTTCAATTAAAAGCCCACCGGCCCGCTGTCATGTGCGACTCAGTGCAGGGTTGTAAACCGCCAGCAAAATGTGCCGCTGTCAATATGGGCCCTACCCGCCCACCTGCATAGCTGAGAGACGCCCACTGCGAGGCGGTCCCGGCCTGATTTGACGCCAGGCAGGTGTAGTTCCCAGCATCCTCTGGGACGGAGTCTCTAATGGTCAGGGTTCCATGTTCAGAAACAGACATTCTGAAAGGAAAAAGGAAGGTATGCTTGACATGCTTACACACTGTGGTACAACCGCGGGTAGGGAATCCACGTCCCGCCCCTTTAAAACCTACCAGCCTGACATTCTGGGCCTGACTGCCAGCAGTCCTCGGCTGAGTGAGCGGTACAGCTGGAGGCACTGGTTAATCAGCTACAGAATAAAAGACTGCAGGATTGTTCAGTCTTAGCCTGTACCTGAGAGGACAGCTTGAGGGTGTCTGGAGCTCGTTTGAGCAAATCTGTTGTTACACATGGTGAGCGTTTCTGGGATTTGGACCCTGTCCTGTGATGATTTGTGCTTTGACCCGGTTTTGAGAACTGACATTTTTGCACTGTTTTTTGACCCTGGTTGCGCTTGTCCCATTGTCCCTCTGCCCAATAATTAAAGGAAAAGCGTTTCATTATAAATTGGTGATTCTTGCTATACTGCACATAATGACACACGTCCTACAATCAGGGGGGTTGTTATAACACAAAACAATTAATGACTTCCTCCATGTTACCTTGATTAAAAATCAGTAGCACTTTGGGTTAGGAGAGAAAACGACATAGAGCATATTTTATGTTGTATATAATCAGCTTTTAGTAAAAACCCTTCGTAAATATAACTGAGCTGTGTGGTTGAGACTGACGGTAGGAGGTGTACCTGTACCTGAGTCTGTTCGTGAGGAACATATTCCCCTGACTCCAGACGATCTTGGGAGCAGGGGAGCCTGTTGCAATGCAGGTAAAGCGGACCTCGGCCCCCCGGGAGAAAGCCTGCTTCTGGGGGGTTACCACCACGGTCGGGGCCTCTGTAGAAACAGCATTACAGGTTAGGACTTGAGGATGATTCCAAAAAGCCTTTGATATTTTCACTTTAAAAAGTGAAAAAAAAAATGATTTTTCGCAATTGAAACAATTGCCCTGTGACCAGGAGAGCGCTATGGGGACTGTGTTATAAGTGTGTTATAAACCAGTGAAACTTTCCCCTGATACGGGACTGTAAAGCCAGCCTCTCCTCTGCCTGGTCGGGGTGTGGACGGACGTTACCTGGGACCAGTAGCCACAGCGCAGCCCTGCTCTCCCCAAACGAGTTGGAGGCCACGCACTGGTACTCCCCCGCGTCCCGGGCCTGGATGCTGGAGATCTCCAGGGAGGAGTTACCCAGGACCCTCACCCTTCCAGCTCGGGCCACCAGAGCCCTCCCTTCCCGCAGCCACGTCAGGTTGTGTCGCACAGAGCCCTCGGCCTGGCAGGAGAGCACTGCCTTTGCCCCAGGGGGCGAGGTAACGTTGACGGGGGGCCTCAGAACGGGGGCAGGTTCTGTGTATGGGGAGAAGGGACACAAGGAGGCAACAATCCTCAAAGTCACCCCAACGGAACCGTTCTCAAAACCTTCTTCATTTGTTTGTCCAAATGCAATGGGGTGAAATCCTAGCAGGGGCAGCGTAGAAACGGAGCGCGCTACACCGAGACGAAAGATACACCCCCCCCCCCCAGCAAAGTCAAACATTTCCTGTCATGCTGAGTGGGGCCAGATCTGTAAACCACCCCGCCCGGAGACTCACCGCTCACTATCAGCCGCGTCTCGGCCTGCCCCAGACCCGCGCTGCTTAGAGCCACGCATCCGTACGGGCCCTCATCCTCAATCGAGGCACTTGGGATCTCCCACGATGCATTAGCAGAGGAGCTGAAATGAAGATTGGGATTGGCACCTCAAAGTGGAGGAGAAGAGGAGTCCTAGTTCCAACACACAGAATGTACGGTAAAATCCTGGGCGGAACGGGAGTCGTGACGCAATGACACAATTGGCAGTCACAACTTGTGGTGAAAGTCACAAAACGAATCAATCAGAATGCAAATAATTAAAAAATCTAAAAAACAATTGAGGCTGAAGAACCAACTTATAAAAAAAAAACGTCTTGTGATTTAAGTCAAAACCAGCTGTTGAAACTCACTGAAATAATCTCTCCTCCCCCAGCCTGACTCCACTCCTGGTGAATCTCAGTTTGAAGGGGACTTCACTCTCAACAGAACACCCAATCGCTGCAGGGTGCAGGTAGAATCCCTTTACTGTAATAGGCATCCTCACTGCTGGAGGACCTGCGATAAGGGGAAAGAACCGACCCAGCAGTGAATGGGAGAGTCCACCAGCAGATTGCTCAGGGCTAAATGGGAAGGGGTGACGAAGGGGACATTTAGAGGAAAGCTCCATGCCTGGGATGATGTTGGTGTACGAGACGCTGGACAGTCTCTGGAACCGGTAGCCATCTTTGTCCTTCCCGGAGAGCAGGAGGAAGAACCTCTCGGAGGGGGTGCTGAACACGGGCACGTTCCACAGACCCCGGCTGCCCTTGTCCTGCGGTAGCGGGACGGGGAGAGAGCGCAGCGGGCGCCCAGAGGCCGACACCAGCTCTGTGTGACTGACGTAACCCGGGGGGGGGAGGCCGGTGCACTTCAAAAGGACGTGGGCTGGGACGCCTGTGGGAGGAGTGAGGGATACAGTGCAAACGTCAACACACACACCACTACACACTGGCATCAATACATACGCACTAATACACACACCACTACACACTGACATCAATACATACGCACTAATACACACACCACTAC
>JAOYSI010020374.1:0-12280 GCA_025775065.1 Hiodon alosoides | reverse complement strand
GTTACTCCTCAGCCACTATTACACCACTGTTACTCCTCAGCCACTATTACACCACTGCTACTCCCCAGCCACTATTATGACATGACTGTCAAGAACAATAAATGGTTGTCCGTAGAAGAACGGGTAATTTTCTCTGTGCTGGTTTCTGGCAGTTCTATGAACAAAGTCCTTTACAAGTCGAGTGGTGTCCTAGCCTAGAAAAGCAGCATCAAATACCAGATCATAAAATCTTAGAGCTTGGTTTACGAGGCTAAAAATTATATCCTGCCATGCCTCTTCCAAGGTCTCATTAATAATTCCTTACTTGTGGTCCACCAAAACAAAGTCGATATCTGCACAGACAACATCACCAATCCAATAACCCGATACCAAGCCATGTATGTTGCAGATAATTCGCTCACCAATCCACTTTCCCTGAAACAAGGTACTTCGACCCAACAACGGACGATCATTGATTGCTCTTTAAAGATGTCTGCAGTGGTGTCTGTAATGGTGGTCCTGGGGCTCAGAAAGAGTACTGGTAAAAATGATCAAACTTGTTCAAAGTCCTCAGCGGTATGACAAAAACTTTTCTTGGACTACCAGCATCTGTTTGGAAATGATGTCTTAAATGCAGATTGGGAGGCAGGGACGGCACAAACGAAAGCAAACACAACTGTGGGTTTTTTTTCTTTTGGGTTTTTCCACGTTTCCATGGAGACCAGCAGTGGGATAAGTGTGCGTCTTAAATAAAATGCATGTTTTTAAAAATAAAACTCAATTATTTGGAAGCTCCTGTGCACTGAAATCTCTAAAATGCATTTTTAAGAAACCATAACCCTTCCGTTCACACCAGCAGGGCACGTAAAGGACATAAATTGAAATTAATTAAACTGCATGGCACATTAATAGTAATGTAACTAATCACAAAACTTAACAAATTATTAGATTGTTGGCCGTTCCCCGACCAAAGTAAATTAACATTTACGTCTCATGAGAGGGACTCATTAAAGTAAATCAAGGGAAATTATCATTAAGAATGTATTCTTCTAATGCTTAAATACCCTTTTTAAGGTACCTTTGAAATGCACACAGTTGCTTGCTGAAACAAAGGTGCTTTGAACTATTAATAATTTAAAGCAGTTATTAATTTTAATCTTTTTGATTTTTGTTTCTGATAGTGGACACAGCACTCTTAAGTGTGCTGTAATGTAATGCATTACTCAGGTTATGGAATTCATTATTTGCTTCTTGATTAACATTTTGAATTGCAGCGTTTTCTATTTTGAGGGTTTTTGCAATAATAGATGCATTCATGTGGGCTTACATATAAGCCGCATTACAGGTATTTAAAAGTGTGCTGCAAACACTTAGGGGCCTTTTAAACCACACGTTTGCGATTCAGAGTTGTACATGGAACCTCTGACAGTGCAGTTGTAGCCCAAGGAAGCAGATCAAACAATCAAGAGTCAAGATTAATAAGTGGTCTCAGTTTGTTTGAAAGAAAAAACGGTACCTTTCCCAAAAACCATTCAAATTCACAGAACACCTTCACATAGTAAACCAAACTGGAAGTGTGGTTTACACTGAGGAAAGGTACTCAACACAAATACTTTGAAAATCTCTTCCAGAGGGTTGACCTGGAGCAGTGATGAAACCAAGGCTCTGGTCGCAATGTGGTCAGATTTTCACATCCCGGAACAACTGTAAAACCACACAAAATGGTATACCTAAAAAGCTTATATGTTAATCAGCTTGGCAAAATCTGGAGGACACGGCCTGCTACCACAATATTGTGGGGGTTGGCCAGAAAGAAGGCACATCAGTGGTTATCCGTTATTATTATTCATTATTCATTAGCTAGGCAAATATTTACTTTTTTTATGGGGAAAAAAAAAAACGTATTGCCTCATTCGAGATCTCCCAAGAAGAGAGAACAGACACACTCCAAAACCTTGTAGAAAGCCTTCCCAGAAGAGTGGAAGCTGTTACAGCTGCAAAGGGGGGTCCAACTCAACATTAATGCCTATGGATTTAGAATGGTATGTCATAAAAGCTCCTGTAGGTGTAATGTGTAGGTGTCCCAATACTTTTGTCCATATAGTGTATGTTAAAAAAAAAGAGCAAGAGGCTTACTTACAAAAGGAAGCAGAGCGTCACCAATATGACAGAGTTTCTGGCTAACAAGAGGAGAATGCAGGCCCTCCGAGAGGCAGAGGAACGACGACACTAAGCTCGTTTGGGACCGTGCAGATGTTTGCACCGATAATTGGTACGGTCTCCGCAGCTTTTACACCAGCAGTTGTGTTTCAATGCCACCCACTCCACACTCTCACAAGGCAGCGTTTCAGCACCCCAGGAAACCAACCTCCATGATATGATCATCCCTGTGTTTTCTCACCAATACCTTCTGAGCCTGAAAACAGACCTCCTCTGCCATCGCGGGAAATCAATGAAACAGACACACGTGAACACCACGTGATTCGTATGGAATCGTCATTTAATCCAGTAGATGCTGCTAGTGTGTATGATGTTACAACGGCAAAGGTATGCATATTGGTTTCATTTATTGGCATTAACACAGTTTTTTCTTCTTTAAATTATAAACGGAACCTTCAAAAGAACTTCAGAATAACATCCAATTACCACCATCATACTTATGTGAGCAGGATGATGGGAAATTTAGTCTGGATGATTATGGGCATGCATAAAGCAATCTTGGAAATAACATTGTAGACTGAAACAGTGTAATTGTTTCCAAAAAGCAAAACAAAAGGCAATGCATAATGTACTGAAATAGTTGTAGCAGCACGTCCTAAAACTTTGACTTTATAGAGTTTTACAATGTTTTGTTAGCTGATTGTGTGACTTTGCATATATATCAGGTTAATTGAATCACTGTTTGTTTAGTATTATCTATATTTCAACGCTTGGTGACAGAATAGAATAGAACATAATTCCTTTATTGTCATTGCACAACTGTGCAACAAAATTCCGTGCCTCTCAGTGGTACACACGTACATGGAAACATACATACAACAGATATAGACAAACGGGCATTAAAAATGTCAATCTCTAATTTACAATCAGTTAGTAACAGTCTCCCTGTTAATTGGAGTTCAATCCTTTGATGGCGCTCGGATAAAAACTGTTCAGGAGTCTGGGGGTGTGTGTCTTAAGAGACTGATAGTGCCTTCCAGTGGGTAGTGGAGTGAAGCCGTGTTTCCCGGGGTGAGGAGAGTCCTTTATTATGTGTCTGGCCCGACAAAAACATCTGGTTCTTTAATTCTTTTATTATCAGAAGGTGCCAGAATCGAAATGGGTACAATCAATAGCACCAGCCAACTGACGAACGTCCCAGCAATCCTTGAACCCTATTGCTGATACTTTTAAATTATTCTCCTACAGGGCTCTTGATGTAAAGAGGCAGCAGTGATTTGTTGGACTGCAGTTGCTACCTTGTAGTTGAGGTAGTGCGTGCAGTGGAAATTCCAGTCCCAAACAGATTGTGTTTGATATTGGTCCCAAATTGCCGTAAAGCTATTGCCAGATGTTTTCCGTGTGGTGACTCTTAAGATGTGGTCAGCGTAAGTCACAAAGCTGAAGAGACTTGTTTTACAGAAATCAGTGAGCCATTCTCTCGCAGTAAAAAACGATGGAACCAATGGTAGTCTTCAATAGTAGTCGAAGACTGACATTACTGTTTGTTATGAACAGTAATGTTCAAGTAATGTGATCAATCAATCAGACTTAATTTCTTACAAGGCAATATTCACTGTAGATGGCTACTGAGAACCTGATCTCCCTCTAGAACCTTTTTTTTTTTTCAAATTATGAACTACTAATTTTCAGATTTCATTATCTTCTCTATTATCTGCTTTCCTTGGTTCGGATGCACTTTCTAATTGTGTTGACATGTATAACGTTTCCCTCACTAACATACCGAACGGCCGTGTCCCAGTCCTCAGAGGTCTCCCTCGTTCAGTAAAAAAAATTGAACATCAGTGTTCTGGAACTGCATTTTACCCGAGTCAGCTTGAGGTCAGATAAATCTGTCCTTTTTTGGAAGTTTGTTGAATAAAGAATGAAGAAAAAACTCAACAGCTGATCATCTTCTTCCTCAAAATAAGTATATGAATCCACCGGTCATGAATCGACAACAGTTACTCACAGAAAAAAATGGAGAAAAAAAAATCAGAAGCCAGAAGCGATTGACCCAAGTGCGGTGTTTCTTCCACTTTAACTGAAATTGCATTTCCAAGAGACAAAAACGGTTTAACAGGCCAAGGTCAAGATCGGGAAAACAGCAACACAGGAACTCTAAAAATCATAAACTTAGAAACACAATCAATGCTAGGACAACAAATTCCCAGAAACAATTATTTGCATAGAACAAAGGACACAAAGGAATACAAATACTACAAACTATTAAACGGGGGTAACTGAAGACAGGTATTATTAGTGAACAGAAACAAGGGATCAATTAATCGAAATTACCAGCAAAAAAACTGAGCTAATACTAGGGAGATTGCGACCTCTGTGTACGAACTGGGGGAATTTTCTTTGGGGGCATGAAATGTGCCAGAAGACCGCCATTTTAATTATTAAAATGAGAGGTATCACATGCCCTCTGGATCCCGACCCCAGTGGTAACATCAGTTGTCATCTGAATTAAAACAATTTGTTTTACTACTCTTAATAAAAAAGCCCAGCTTGTCACCAATAACTATAGGCCTGTCTCTAACCTCCTTTTTCATCTTAAGCATTAGAACGGGTTGTGGTATAACATCTGTAATCACCTGTATGAGCTATTTCCATCTGGCTAAAGAGTACTGGAGTGTACAGAGACGGCACTTGTGAAGCTGGTGAACAACCCGTTATTAAATACAGATACTGGACGTGTGCTTGTTCTTCTTGAGCGGAGTTCTTCTTTTGATACCATTGACTGAACCATCAGCAGTCCTCATAACCAACACACAGCATGTCCTCAAAGCGTACCTGTGTTTTGAGTTCAGGCTTTTTCAGCCGTTTGTGTTACTGTGTGATTGAAGCTAATGAAATGGAAATGACAACAATTGATGTTTTTAAGGCTCTGCTCGATGATTCATACAAATAAATTTCAAACCAATTCATATGTTGCCCTTGAGGCAGCATTTGAACTTGAGCTTTCCCAAAATGTTGTCTTTTGTTTGCAGACTTCGGCACATTCCCAGCAGACATCATAGTCAGCAGTATGGTGAGTAAGATAATGAGTCAGGCAAAGAATGAAAACAAGCTCAAGTGTTAAAAGTGTAATTATGTTTAAGTGTCGTGACTAGTGCGAAACTGATGTCAATCACAATCAAAGAAGCTGTTAAAATGGACAGGGTGATTTCAGTAAATTTCTCTACTACCGCTGTATCGTCTATTTAACTAGCAAGATGCAAAGTAGAAGAATGAAACTGCGTTTATAAAACCTACTGTGGAGGACAGGAACACGGGGGACTTTGTCAAAACACCAGACTAGTTGTCTGAACACTGGTCTGAGTATGTCATTTTAACTGCTTCATTTAAAATATATTCACATTATGTAAAATAAGAAACGGTAAAAAAAAAGTGACAGAAGTAAGACAGATATAGGGAGGATCAGAGAGAACTTTAAAGGAGATTTCTATAATTTCCTCCCTTCTGTTGTTTAATCTGTAGAACATATTGAAGTAGAAGCATACTGACTTATGTGTGCCCTATATTAGCTGGTCAAACTCAAATCGGGCTGAACTCTTGTTTGTGTTTTATTTATTTATTTTTTTTGCATCCTTCTCATCAATATTGCAAACTTTAGTTTAAATAAATTATACGTCCAGAGGCTTGGATTTTTTCTACATCTTGTCTCCCCCTGTCTGAGCCTGTCTGTGTCACCTCCTCAGGAGGTCTACTGTTGTTTTTAATGAGTACTCATGTGGCTTTCCCTCTCCAAGACCCCTAATTTGATTTTTGAGAACTCAATGGTTGGATGGTTGAATTAAACCATTAAACAATTAAGAATGAAATTAAATGAAACAGTGAAGTAAGCAACGGCATTTGCAGTCCTTTTGAAATGCTATGTTATTAAACGTAGTCTTAATTATTATAGATGCCTCAACCAACTGAAGTTGATACTAGAAAGGTCACCAAAAATAATAAAGGTTTTTTTTTTTTTTTTTTTTTTTTAATATTGTGACTGCAAACTTCCGAAGTCTCTGTTCAGAAAAGAAAATTCATTGCAATTCACACACAAAACAAGCACAAATTACACCTCAACGCACAAATTCAATGATTACTCATGAAGACAAGAATGAGTTTTTATTCCCTTAATGATTGCATGATTGAAATATGCATTTAACCAAATTGGTTAAACTGGTATTGTAGATAGATGAGAATCCCTCCAAGTTAATGCATTCACAGAAAGATTAGCTCAGAAAATTTTGAAGAAGAACATTGTAATTCACATTGTCAAATGTTTTGCTTAGATCTAAAAAAAGAAAAAAAACCGCCCTAAAACCTCTGACATTGTGTGGATGAACTTAATTAGTTAGTAAAGTTAGTTGTTTAAGGTAAACCAAACCGCATGGGTTATATATTTTTCTTTAAGTCAGTTCAGCCTTTATACAGTTTCTTGTAGTTGATTGATTGCAGCAAAGCATCAGAAGCAAAACTCTCCTAACATATAATTTGTTTCAAGTTTTCCATTAAAATAGTTCATCTTTTGTTTTGGTATTCTATTGCCCATTATGTCAAAGATATTTGTTTTGTTTTTGAGTACGATCATTTATGGTCTGACAAGCCTGGTAGGAAATTGTACGATTTTATCAAAATTTTTTAGAGCATCTTTCTTGTGGTTGAGGTTCAATAATTCGGTCTGAAAACAGCCAATGCATTTCGAGTGTCTTGGAAATGGAAAAGGTTGCAGATGAATGCACATGTCACATTACTGCTGTTAACTTTACTGCAGTCTATAGAGCAGACTCTTAGTCACAAGATGTCCCCAAACTAGGTCATTGAGGACCACTGTTAACTTCACTGCAGTCTATAGAGCATATATACGTAATTTCACGGATAGATGGCTGTCAAAGTCACGTTAATGCTGTTAACGTCACTGCAGTCTACAGCGCGTGCACTCAAGATGTCTTGCTGTACAAACGACAACATTTATAAACGTCATTGGAGTTTCCTTATTAATAGGCCGATGCAGTCAGTTTTGTTTATTAAAATTTTCTTTATAGACTGAACGCACATAATGGAAGCAGGGAAACATAAGCGAGAACAACCTATCGCCCTGATACTCTGCACTATATAAGAATAATCCAAGGATGATGCAAGACCCTGAGAGGTAGCAATGGATATCGACTCAAATTAAAGATCTTGTCTGAGCATAGGCACTTGTTTTATTATATAACGTCCAAATCATATATATAAATGTCAGACTAAATCCAAACTTTGTCAACAAAGCCCAAAATGTTTTCTCTGCATCTAGTACAGAGACAGAGTGTCAGAAGCCATTCTGCCCTTTGATAACACTGTCTGAACAAAATTAATTAAGCCCTTAACTCAAGTATTTTATTCATAAAGCTTCAAATCAGTATTCACCTACTCAAGGCCATTGATCATTCAAGCGGATAATTTTAAGAAGAAATGTGCTTAATTGAGTAAAGAGTTATTATTTTTTTTAGTAGTTTGGTTTATTTGTTTTAAGAATCGCTAGGTCTGATCATTTCTTGGCTCAGCAGACCCAACATTTTGAATTAGATGTTCCAAATTTTATATGTAGAACCAAAGACCAAAAACGGTTTGATACATAAAAAAATAATAATAATAATTTTTAAAAAACAGTTAGCTTTAAATACAAAGTTACTTTCATAAGCTTCCTTCAGTGCTAAAGAAAAATCCCCCTGGTGCTCATTCTCTACCATTCTAACTTGTCGTGTGTAAATCCAAAGTGCAGCCAGTCCATTATCCACTTGAGGGATCTGGGACTGCCCTTGTATATTACCAGAGAAATCCACCAGCACTTCAGCACTATGCAGAAATCATTTCCATTTCAGTTCTTTAAAAAAACTGACAACTGTGTGCTGTGTAATGTCCCTTGAGGAACAACTAAATTAACTAATTTTATGAACATTTGTCACATAAACAAATAATTTATTTGTATAAATTGGTATATGGTAATCATAGGGGGCTTTATTTAGGACCTGGCCATTCTATGTTAGCCTGCAAATTTAAAGACCATTATCCCTGACCCAATACCTTTTTGACACCCATCAAATTTCTATCACTAGTTGGACTGTTGACAGCTTTTCTGTTTTGTAATTTTAAAGATCCCTTTAGAATGTTTAATATATTTAATAAAGCCAGACCAGAGAATCATCAATGTAGGTGCATTAAAAAAAGAGGTTACTGATTTTTAGAATAATATAATTCCTTGACTGTGCTCAGACTAAAAGCCCCTCAGTTGTTCAAGGAGCTCCAATAAACTGAATTTTAAAATCTAAAAATCTAATTCAGTAGCTCTTTGTTAAAACCTTTTTAACATGTACTGTAGTTGTCACTGGCCACCCATATGACCATGATTCTTTTAGCACAACTTGTGTCCATCACTCAACTTGGTCGGTCAGGTTACAGCAGATGTCATCCTCTTCGCTATTTTCTCCAGGAAAAAATACAAACAGGACGTGGCCATGCAGACACAGCTTCCCCTGAACTAAGAAGAAGCTAAATGAAAAAGAGACAGGTAGTCGGCCCAATTACTCATGGTAACGCTGGGGTCAACATCTGAAAATGCTGGAGGACTCCTTCCTCCAGTGTAATGACCTCAGCAGTCTCCCATGCCCTTGGCTGGGGAATCTCTCACGAAATATTCGAGTCTGGAACGCTGTACCTGCACACATTAACCAAAAGCAAAAAATAAATATTTCTCTCAGGCCTGCTGTACCCAGATCCCCTGTCTCAGTGGGAATCCCCAAGGCCCAGGGTGTGTCTTCTAAAACAGTTTTGACACTCAGTCAGTCAGTCACAAAACATTAATTCCTGGGATCCTCAAATCAGAGGCAGTCGTGCATACAAAGACTATCCCCCAATCACACAGCCATACCAAGCCCACTATGAACTCCAGGACCACGTGTCCCATAAAGGGAATGTGTAGCCCATTAACAGCCTTCCACATTAGCCCCCCCAGGCAGTGTCGTGTCCTGCGTTGACCGATCCTGGAAATGTTGCTGAAAAAAAGGACGCACTTAACGTGGTGACCTCTGACCTCTGACCTGATCTCCAAAATTCATGGCACCACCACCGCTCCAGCTTCCACTTCCACGTGTGAGCAGAGCACGGCCTTTTGTTCTGGGTGGTTCCCCTACAGAAGCCGGGGTTGTTTGTTTAACGACTGCCCCAACAGGTTCTACCTCAGCAGGACCAGCGAAGGCCAGTTACTGCTCCACCAGGGAACGTGATGCAGAATGACGCAGTGTGTTCTGCCCCAACAGGTTCTACCTCAGCAGGACCAGCGAAGGCCAGTTACTGCTCCACCAGGGTCCACCAAGCTTGACACTTGCTATCATCTCCTATTGAAGCCCCTTCTTCAGTTCCTCACGCCACCTACTGAAAGCTCCTCACTGAAAGGCATCCTGTGGCACCTGCCATCAGTGTTCCTGAGTAGATACCAGCAGAAACTGGTCTCACAGCACAGCCTCCCTTGCAGCAACATCCATGTGTTCTGCATGCTAACCGCGCATGCAGTTCTCGAGGCCAAACCTCATAGCCTGGCACCGGAAGAACCTGGACCTTGTTCCCAGAAAGGGTACTCCAAAGTCAAATAGAGCCTGTTGTTCCTTCCACACCAAGGCTTTAATTACTTAAAACATCAGGTCAAAGTCTACATGTGTCCAACATGTGTTTTCAACGCAGTTAAGGAGGCCTTTTATGTTTAACAGCAGTTTTTCAATAGGGTCTGTTTTTAAGAAAATAAATAAAGTACATTGCCTAGCCATAGGTAATGCACAGAATTGCGAAATCAAAAGTTACCCAAAGCTGTTTGTCCTACTTTAGACAGATTCCAGGGCCACTGTAAATAAAGTTTTGCAGTTAAACAGAAGTTTGCTGAGAAATGATTTATGTTGTCCATCACTCCTGAACAGATACCCAGGCAGGAAAATAAAAACTAATGATGGACACTCAAAAGCATAATGGAAAGCAATGACAAACTCAAGCAGAAATTAATCTTCTTTTTAGCGTTTTCAGGATTTTTCAACTGCTTCATATGATTTTACTTGGATTTATGCAAGTTTTTCCTAAAACGTCTGGACAGCCTGCTTTGGTAGCTTGACACAGATGGATGAGTAAGTTTTGCAGAGTGAGACATGAACAGAATAACAACTGTCCTCAATTCCCTGTATGCTAACAGTGCAGCGCCATTTCAGCAAGGTAAGGAAATCTGTGGTCGAGCCTGTGGTCTAGCGATCAATCCCACCTGTGGTCAAACCTGTCGTCACGCCTGCTGTTAAGTCTGTGGTTAAGTCTGTGGTTAAGTCTGTGGTTAAGCCTGTGGTTAAGTCTGTGGTTAAGCCTGTGGTTAAGCCTGTGGTTAAGCCTGTGGTTTAGCCTGTGGTTAAGCCTGTGGTTAAGCCTGTGGTTTTGCCTGTGGTTAAGTCTGTGGTAAGCCTGTGGTTAAGCCTGTGGTTTTGCCTGTGGTTAAGTCTGTGGTAAGCCTGTGGTAAGCCTGTGGTTAAGTCTGTGGTTTAGCCTCTGGTTAGGTCTATGGTTTTGCCTGTGGTTAAGCCTGTGGAAGGCCTGTGGTTAAGTCTGTGGTTAAGCCTGTGGTTAAGCCTGTGGTTAAGTCTGTGGTTAAGTCTGTGGTTAAGCCTGTGGTTAAGCCTGTGATTAAGTCTGTGGTTAAGTCTGTGGTTAAGTCTGTGGTTAAGTCTGTGATTAAGTCTGTGGTTAAGCCTGTGGTTAAGCCTGTGATGAAGACTGGTTGAATCCTCTCTTATGTCATGTTTATCGTTGTGAGGCAGCGGTACAAGGATTACCAAAGGGCATGGGTTCTCTGGCCTTTCTGGAAAAGTGTTCAGGACTGAACATCATCAAATACAGTTGTATGCACATGTGACTACAGATTAAAATGAGACTGTGTGTGGATGTAGTACATTCGATTGATTATGTGTTGTTTGTATATGTATAAAATCAACAAACAGCTGCTGCACAAGACCCCGTCGTAGCTCCATTAGCTAACTGGCTTAAGGCTGTGAGCTACATCTGGTTAAACCCCCAGTTGTCAGTTTGAGCTGATTTGAAGTTGGTGTAAGAAGCGTGGGGTTAAAATGAATGAGGAAAGGTAAGAAACTTGAGCGGTTCTGTGCAAACTACGCATGCATAGACATGAACAGACAAGTGCTAAAAAGAAAATGTACTTAAACTATACTTTTTAAAATCGTTCACCAAGTCTGAGGGCGTTGCCCCGCTCCTTAAATAAATAATCTGCCTTGGACAGGGCTGCTGGAGTAAAAAAATTGTCTTGTCTCTAGGATGCTGCCGTTATTAACTTCTGTCATCACGGTGAACTGTTTACTATGAGTGTTCTGTTCATCTTTGTGTTGAAATCTTTCAAAGGTGTCCCATCTTAGCTAAACTGGCAATTAGCTTGCTGTCATTTTGTAATTGACAGGTCTGCCCTTCATTTGTTTAGGGACAGTAAACATCATTAGAAGTATGATCAACACAAGAATTGTTTCCTTTTTGTCTTGCATGGGGTAAATTATCTTTTGCATATGAAACAGGGTAATTATCATTTCTGCTCTATCATGTCATTCAATCAAAGGCCTATTCTGTTTATTCCATTAGAGACAGCTGACTTTGTAACAGCATCTGTAGAACTATTATCACTGACTGGAGTAAAGGCATTGGGAATCCAGCATCCAGTTTCTATCATTCTCATTATTCACATTCATTAGAGACTGTTGAAACCACCTGATTTTAACTCTAATGATAAAGAAGGTAGTTGATCTATATTTGCTTTGTTTCAGCAGGCCAACACATGTGTGTGAATGCAGCGTAGGCCCTGGGTCAGCCTTACTGGATCACGGCCATGACGTAGGGCAGACTATCTCCCAGAAAATACGGCAATGCTAAGGACGCTGGTGGTAGCACAATTCAGCATCTGGAGGTAGAAACTGGGTCAAATTATTTTAAAGCAATACGAAGTTACAACGTGGTTTTTACACGCAAAACCTTAGTCCGTGATCAACGATTCAACAGTCTTTTGGCTTGGGGGGGGGGGGGGGGGGGCCGGACAATC
>JAOYSI010020363.1:0-35309 GCA_025775065.1 Hiodon alosoides | reverse complement strand
TTCCATTTTCCATATTTAAGCTGGGCCATGTATAAATTATGCACACCCCAAAAAAATTATCTTTATTTGGGTCGAAAAAACATTATTATAAACATTTAAAAAAAAAAAAAAAAAAAAAAAAAATTACTCACATAAGCGTTTGTAAAATCTTTAATGGTGATACAGTAATATTTGTAAACATAGTAAGATCAAAATAACTCCCCTGTCACGTTAGGAATAATGTTGAAATAAATCTGTACAGAGCAAAATTCTAACAGATGCGTTTGAACATGCACATACTTGCAAGTTAGACTTAGAAGAAAAATAAAGTTGGTAAGAACGCATTTTTACCCAATATAAAAATGTACTCAAATTTTATTTAGAAATGCTCAGTTTGCATGTTACTTTGCAAGACACAGCTTGGTGTACCAAGCTCAGATATCCGGCTCAGAGAATTTAGCTTGCAATCAAACATATCAAAATGTGGTCTTCACTGATGCAAAAAAGGAAGTTGAGTAAGGTGCATATAAAACACGGTCATTAAAAAGAAATCCTCACAGCACAAGAAATACATGCATGACGACGACACTAAATGGAAGTATTTACATCACCAGGAGATAAATATGGAAAACAGCAAAAGTACCATAAGAAAACAGGGTAAGCGCTTAACATCAGAATTGCAAAATAGGCTAGTGTGTGGGGAGGGGGGTTATTTAAAAACTGGGGCATTATTGATTGCTCCAGATTCCATTTAATTGGACAACTTCCTTGTTGTCTGCCGATACAAGTGTTCCAACCAAGAACTGCTGAGCCAGGTACATATAAAATGCCTTCCTAACACAAGCCAATACTTACCAATTAACATGTGAACAGACCCTGGGGCTCGGGCCGACACTGCACCTTTTTGAGTACCGCAGCTAAATCGGACGCGCCGGTGACTCGACATCGGCGCAAACAAGAACAGGCGCTGCCCTTCAGCAATGAGGAAAAACATCCCAAATGCCCTCCTCTGTTAATGGAAACCATTGCTATTCTTTCATTACACTTTCAGGCTAGAGAATGGCAAACTAATCTAAACTGAATATCAGTGTTGGTAAAAAAAAAAAAAAAAGTGTCCAACCTAAATGCCGCAGGGCAATGTAAATCGATTAAAAGGTACAGGATTAAATAATATGACAGAATAATATCTGTACAGAACAAACACTATTCTAAGAAACAACTGGTACTTACAGAGTAAACTAACCTGTAATGCCAGGTTTCTGGGTTTTTTCCTTCATTACGAGTTAAAACCAAGACGAAACGCTACAGTTGACAGAAACAAACAGCATTAAATGACAACGGGGGAAACGCTGGGCACAGCTAGTACAATGATAACAGCTTTTAAAGTCCAGTATGTTGACCACTAATGCAATCTATGATTCATGCCGTTGTAATACCTGGTCCCTTTAGTCTGCCGACTGGGGTTTCTTAGATGGGATTCTGCACATTAATTCAGCCGTATTGAAGAGACAGCATCACAGTTGCTGGATGCATGGTTAAAATTTAGAAGCCAGTATGAACAGTAATAACCAAAGTTCTGGTATACGAGAAGAGGGAAAAGAAATCGCCCAAGATTACACAGGAAAGCTGAATCAATCATGAGAATGTGCCATGGAAATGATTTGATAAGTCAGGTGATACATACTGGACATTTTTAAACGGTGTCATTACCGGCTAAAAACCACAGTATAAACCGATGTGCTTACACTGTGCCATTTCCGTTAAACAAACATCAATCCTAACCTTTTTTTTTTTACTCAATAGCTGTGCATGCAGATGTTATTTCTCATTTGTAGTTTGATGAGTCATTTACCAGAACAGCTTGATTTTAAAAGTTAAAGCTAAAAGGTTAACTCCCACACCTTACAGAACTATAACGCTTGAGGTAATTAAGCCCAATACGGTTTCTGAGTATCAGAAAATGATTGGCCAATGAACAATTCTGTCTGGCTGGCATTACATTACAATGTGGCGCGAAACAAGACAAGTTAACTGGAAGTCCCTAAACCGAACAAATAAAAAAAAATAAAAAATTCTTTTAATTAAGGGCCTTCACCAAACTTGCTACAAGTTTGGGGACGTAGTGATCCAACAGCCAGAAAGCTGTGAAAGCCCTCCACACGAATTTACAAAAAATAAAATCAAACAAAGAAAAGCATCAGACTTGCCTCAGACTGCACAGGGCAACACTGAGACTCTGCCTCAGCCAGTCCCCATGGCATTGCTACAGGGAGAAGAGAAATCCTCATTTTAGCAGAACAGCCAGATTCACCTTCAAATCAATATATACATGCATTCTGCTCACATTTAAACATGGGCTCATGACACCTGTGAAGTTATGCAGCCAAAAAAGACATGCTGGGTCAGACTTTACCCGCCAAATCAAGAGGAGCTCAAGCAGAACACGCCTTTCTAGAAAAGGACAATATATGCCCGGCTTCAAGTGAGCTTTTCCCCCTGCTAGTACGGTTATAGACAAAAATAGGATTGCAGAAACTACCAGACGGTTCTCCGTGTTCTGTAAGACAAAGTCAGAAACAAAATGACCATGCGTTTGCTCCGGCTAATTAAATAAACGCACAGAGAGCCACACGCTTGTGTGCAACCGTAAATATTACACATGCCCCTTTTGGATTTGCATAACATTCACATTCTTATGACTTAACCAGGCCCATTACAGATAAGCGGCAGACGACTACGTTGGCAAATGTACATCCTAACGAGTAAATCGTCAAAACATTGCCCAAGTCATAATTGGCACCACCCAAATTCTTAAAAGCCAAACCCTGATGAGTATGTAATAACATGGACCGGTGGTCTTTTAAGGGGGCACGTCTCCAACTCCGCGTCGTTTCCGGCGTTATAAACTTTCAACTGGAAGACAGCCAACTGTAATCAGGGTGGCAATGTTTCAATGTGGGTGAGCAAAAATCAACGGCAGGTGATAAACACACGGGCTTTGTAAACTATTTAATTTTACATTTAACCCGCAGTGCGCTATACGATTTATCCATTCTTGTACTCAGTTGAGAAAGAAAGAAAAAAGTCCCCATTTATTAAAAGCCACACATCGCCATGAACCCAGTACAAACCTCAATGTTGTGACTCTTCCCCGGTCATGAAAAAACAGGCCCAAGTTTTCATCACGTTTTATTACAATAAATTTTTACAACCGTACAGAAATCGTTCACATGAGCCATTTTGTGTGACCCTCAGATTAAACCTGTAACAAGAACAAAGCTGGACACACATTTGATGCAACATACAAAACAAGTCACTTGAAGCCCTCACCAAACAAAGTTGGGGACACAAAGTCCAACAGCACCTAGCGCGCTGTGAAGGCCTCACTCTGAGGAGAAGGTCGTATTTACAGGAACTTGCCTTGATTAAAGGTGGTACTGTTCATGTTACTCCATCTCCTTCAATACATTACGAACCATATCTACTAAACTTCACTTCTAAAAACCTAAACATGAGAAGAAAAAAAAAGCCACACGGGTATCAATTGCAACAACAGTGTGTGTTTGTTCAAATAAAATGTTTTGTAAAATTAAATGTCCCATGCGTTGCAGTGTTTTGATTTTTTTTTTTCCGCCTCCTTTACTACTAAAGGTCTTGTTACTAAAACACCACAAGATGAGGAAAAAGGTTTAATCTCCAAACCTAGTGAGAGACGGTGGCCGAGCTTCAATAGCGACCTCCCTGAGACATTACAGGAGGTCTCATTCCCATGGGTGGCCGGGGCGGACCGCCTTGATAAGGGGGAACCATTGGGGGACCCTGCCCGTACGGAGGCATTCCTCCCGGCATGTAACCAGGCATTCCCTGGGGCGGACCACCGTACTGCCCTGGAAAAGCAAGTTAGCCTGGGTCATGCAACGATCGCACTAAACTAGCCAACGGTTACCAAATGTCGACACAGGAGGAAGGAAACTCAGGGGAAAGGCTTACCATGCATGGGATGCCTCATTCCTGGCTGCTGGGGAGGCATGCCCTGCTGAGGGGGCATCATGCCACCCATGGGTCCGACGGGCGGGGAGGCCATGTGGGCCTGGCCCGGCCTGGGAATATTTCGTTGGTACCGGGGCAGTTGAGCCCGTCTTTCTTCCTGCGCGACACAGAAACATAACAAAGGCGCGCTTAGCGGTTTGGAACGAGTTCCGCTGGTTGGAAACAAAAAACAAAACTGCTCATGCATTAATTTCATAGGTGCTGACAAACTGCCGACTGTCATTACAGGAACAGGTAAGTTACAGGTACATTACTTACTGTTGAAGGGCAAAAGGGAAAGTTATACAACTTACCAGTGAGATGTCCTCATCAGGGTGGATCAACTTACTGGTTGCACTGGTCGTGGTAAGGGTGGCCGGCTTACTTGTCACAGTGGCGGGCGGTTTGGAAACAGTGCTATTAGAGCTAGCGGTGGAGGCAGTGGACTGTGTGTAGGCGGGGAACGTCGGTTTCGGGGGATCAGAGGAGGTGGCCGTGGTGCTCAGGGGTTTGAAGTCCGTGCCGACGGGCCCCGACACGGACTGCTGAGCCTACAGATGGAGGGAGGCTCGTGAGAGTCGACAGAACAGGAGCACCACAAACAAATGTCTTTAAAGCAGAGCGCAGCATAAGGCCCCCAAACTTAAATGTCCATGCCGTTTTACTCTTTAAAATGCAAACCGTGCAAAAAGAAAGTTTCAATTGTTTGTAACTGCACATAAAAAAAAATAACAAAAACGTCACTCCAGGACAGATGAGAAATGGGCAGTGTACAAATCTGTGCATTTAGGATACAAAGTTGATTGGTGGATGTGAAGCTGAACTGAAGGCAGTGGGGGGGTTAGGGTTAGACAGATTTGTAACACTCGTTTTAAAATCAACTCACAAACACTGACATGCAGCAAGTCAGATCACCACCCAATCCCTAGAGACACCTTGTGAATGGACTATGCAAAGCACGTTCTACTCTAAACTACACCGTACGATACCACGACTTCACACCTTTAGAGTACAGCGGTGTGTTTTAGGCATTGACAGGGCCATTTGCTGCATGCCATTTAAGTTTTGTGAAGTTCTAAATTTCACAAACTCAGCAAACTCCTGCGTACTTGTGCCGTGCTAGGAAACAGAGGCTTAGAGGATGCTGACAGAGTGTCTGCACTTGGAGAAGCTGTACTTGTACTTGTGCTTGGAACACGAGTCCCCATCTGCAGCATAAGGAAAGAGCAGAGAGTAAAAACCCTAACGAAGAATAGGAAAGTCTGAGACACTGCCGTCGTTTCCACACTCTTGCTAGCATTAGTTGAGCTTCACTGGTTGTGTGGGATAAGAGGGGGGGGGGGGGCTGGTAACAAACAGTTGATTTAATAGGACCGGGGTAGGTAACCACAAGTTAGCGTCTTCTTGCAATACGGGGGTGACCCCATTCTGATGCAGATAAACACCACCTGTCATTAACCAATCCTTCTGCAAAGGGTAGGGCTAGGGGAAGGGTGCCTACCTGTCCGGCGCTGGGGAACAGCGGTTTGGTGACGGCGGGCTGGGGGGCTGGGGCGGTGGCTGCAGGCATGGCAGGCCTGTTAAGCATACCTGGTGCCGTGACGGGGGGGCCTTGAGCCATGTGAGACATACCGGGGCGGTGTCCCACGGGAGGGGGCATGCCTTAAAAACAGAAACAAGCCGTCACTTCTTCCTCCTCGTGTCGTTTGCTAAATCCAGTTGGCAGTAGGACAGTGTAGAGCTCAAGAACTCCACTGCATTACTAAGGATAGTGGAAATTACTCATTTGGGAATATTTATAAGCAACAAAAAAAAAAAAAAAAAAAACAGATCAAAAACACAATATCAGATTCACTATACTCCCATCACCAATGATTACACTGTCTGCACTGTAATTGGGTGGCGAGAAGCCATTACAACGTGAGGAATGAATGTAGGTGAAGGCAGGCCACTTGTTCTAGTGTAGTACTGGTATGGCCAAGGGAGGTTAACAGGTCGACCCTTTCCATACTACAAACTAAGGGCTCACGGTGACTGCACTCGCCTGGTGGCATGCCTGGCATCATCGGGGGCATCCCTGGACCAGGAGGCATCATTCCCCCCATTGGCATCATCCTGTGGCACAGAAGTCAACAATCCAAACACAGCCAAACAAACTAATAACCGCAAGCGTGCAAGACACGCCGTTAGACAGTCCACACTTACCCTGGCGGCATTCCCGGCATTCCAGGGGGCATCCCAGGCATCATGGGAGGAACACCTGGCATCATGGGAGGCATTCCTGCAAGTGATAACGAGGGACTTTTTATTAGTAACACAGCTATGAGGTAATACCAATGCTCAACGATTGTGTTCAGTTACACTGCTGTGGGCTTTCAGTTAAACTGAATGTTTACCTGAGAAGTTACCCGGCAGCATCCCCGGTGTGCCTGGCACTGAAGACATCCCCGGCTGGGTCATGGGGGGAATATAGCCAGCCTGAGGCTGCACCGCCGGCTGTTGGAAGGAGGGACCTGGTTCTTCATCCTCCTCGTACTCATCAGAGTCATCCTGGTTGTTCTGCTTCTTTTTCTGACTCTCAGCTTTAACAAAGCAAAAAACATGAAGTGGTACTCATCTGCACACAGGCAACTTTCAATTATAGAACCACACAACACAGATTCACCTTGAAACAAAAACCACTTTTGTATGCACTTTAGTGGCGTTCAGGGTCACGTCCTCCAGCACTGATTAAAGGAGAAGCGATACCTTGCGTTTTCTGCTCCAGGACACGTCTTCTCTCTTCCATGTCTTTTTCTGGAATGCCCTCCATGCCATAAATCTCCAACTCTATATCTGTCCTTCCAGGTATGGCATTTGGGACCCCATCTATGGTTTCTTTATGAACCTGTGCAAAGTTGAGTATTTTTCCACATTGCACAAATTAATAATAATAAAAAAAAAAGTGAAACAAAGATTAATTGAGTTATTCATATGAAAGGTGAGATACAGTGTAAATCTTACCTGCATACAGTGGATGGCTAAGCCTGGACCCGTGTATAGTTTTTTGTGACATATGTGACACTTAAAATGTTTTGCCTTCTGGTGTTGGATGAGAATCTTCTCATCATCAAAATCTCTGTTGCAGTACCTTGGTTTCTGAGTCAAGGTCATCTCTAAAGCATACATACAAACACTTTGAATAAATTATTCTGAGGAAGAAAAAAAAATCTTCCAAGTAATCTGAAGCGAATAGTTATCAGAAGTCAGAATACACGTCATACCTAAACACAAACAAAAAAAGGGAACACCACCAAAAAACTGAAAACATATTTTCATGTCGGATAATGCAATCCGCATTAATTACACATCAGATATGGGAATAAAAGTAAAAGGAACGCTTTGCGCTTAAACTGTAACTTGTATTCGGTGGGACAAAACATATGACACACCGGAAACGTCACCGAGTAAAATAGTACCGCTTCCCGTTTTACATAAGCCACAAATCAAAAAATAAAATAAAAAATAAAAATACAATAACATACAATCAGCAAATTAGCTAGTATATTTGAGCAAATTGATTAGTGAACCTGTTGGGTAAATAAGTTTGAGATAGCTATACCTATTGCTTACAAAATATAACATTATATTAAGTTGGCTTAATGAACACTTAATGGAGTGACTGCCAGCTAGACATTTTTAAGCAGATTTCGAAATCACCCATTTAAAAAGAGAAATAGGGAATGCATTTAGAGACAAAATCAAGCATTCTCCATTACGCGCGGATAAATAAGGCCTAGTTCATAAGAGCACTCCGTTTCAAACATAGTTAGCGTTTGAAAATTAACCATCGACGTCTGGGCAAATTTGTTTTAAACACAAAGGATACCAACACCAGGGCTTCATTTGCTTCTTCTTTTTACGTCCCATCGCGTAGTCTAAGTTGTTCTGAAGACAAAGACTAGTATCAGGAAAGCACACTGGTCCGTAGGTGACTTCAGAAAATGGCGTTCCCGTTCGAGGAAGCGCAGAAAACGAATGCTAAATTCACCCACAATGCAATGAGACAGACACATGGGTCATGCGCAGTAATGAACACTAAAACAACAAACAGTCGTTTTAAATTACACTTACATTGGCCCTTTGTGGGTCACATTATTGTAAATATTCCACAGTAGTTTTGTCCCTTAAAATAGCTATGTCACAGTCAGCCTTCTCAGATAAAAATGCACCTATATCAATTTGTTACTTCGTAAACACAATCTAGATAAAGTTTTGGCTAGTTAAATAAATATTTAAATATCAACGGATTTTAATATGTATATATGTTACAGAAATATTTTAAATTACGCTTGAACGTACACTTTATGCGTTTAAATATTTAGAATGAAATTGCGACCTGGAACTAGAGCAAAGGGGACAAAATAAACCCCGGATGGTTTATAAGACGTACCGTTTTCATTACAGCGACTCATAATTTTTAACTAACGTATCGTTGCAGTCAGTCGTGCAAGAATAAATATGTTTACTTCTCAGACATCTTCTTTCCAAGACTCAATTGACGTGGAAGAAAAAGACACGGAGTTTGACAATGAAGAAATAACTCAACAATTAAACTGCTATTATTCAATATATTTTTATCAGTGCGCCAGGTACCTGAATTTACCCTTTTTCCCCTTCAGTTTAATGTATAAGAGTTTCAAAATGACTCTTATTTCGTATTATGTTTGAGAGTAGAAAGTATAAGTTTTTAAAAAATATCTATAGTGAACTGGTCAGCGGTTGTTATTGGCGGAGAGAAGCGGCGGAGGGTTTGCTAGCGTTAATGTTAATTAACGACACTTAATGTTATTACCAGTGTTTATCGAAAATAAAGCTATGATGCCTGTTTACCTCAGCGCGTGCCTTTAAAATGAATGCCAAGACCATTCGTACATTAACTTAAAATAAATAACTTACGTATATATTCAAATACTGGGAGCTGTTGTCAGTTTATTTTATGGAGAGATTTAATCGTAATACATTATGCACATTTAAATATGCTATGTAAATATTGATATTGTTCAATTGTCTAGATCTGAGATAGCTGACGACAGTGTGGCTTGGAGCCACCGAAGAACCGAGTCGACAACAAGTCAGGATGACTTCAGGTAAAGAGATCATAACAGACATAGTGATTGTAATTATATAGTGTAGTCTTTACTGTATTGATGAACTGTAAAGTAGGATATGAAAACTAATAAGCCATTAATGTAATGTGTTATATAAAAAATATAAAAATTTGCTGGGTTGTTTAAAGTATATTCTCTTCAGTAACTATTGTTGTCCAGTGCAGTCTGTCTCTGGTGGATACCAGTCTGCCCGTGGAGGCTGAACCAGAGTTGCGCTGCTACATCTCCCGGAGGCTGAGCAAGGGGGCTTTGCTGGGTGGCATGGGCAACATTGCCACAGTGGATCTCAGGTAACACGGCGTGATGCCGCCTTTCATTAGTACGGATGTGTTCCAGGATTTCGTTATTTTTATTTATTTATTTATTTATTTGATGTTTACCGTTCCCATCCAGCTTGAATACATCCAAATGATGAACTAACAAGGATATTGTGATTGTGTGATCTAGTTTTTAACGCAATGCTAATCTGGTGTGTGTTGTGATTCTGCAGTGTCCCGGAGCAGGCACTGGGCTGCTACTGCTGCCTCCTGGAGCAGGAGAGACCCCAGGAGCAAGTGGAGGGAGAAGGCAATGGGGACTACGTGGTGTGCCTCCTGGGAGGATCAGAGAAGGGCCTCAATCTATATCCTATCTAATGTAATGACCCTATCTGATTTTCCAGGAAAGCTTTTGGTTACAAGCCAGCTTGCTGATATACCTTTAATGCATATATAAATGTGTGTGGTCAGCAGTCATAGAATAAAGAGTTTAATGTCTCGAATGCATAATCATTTAAATTACATAAGATACTTTATGGACCAATATGGACCTTCAGGACCAATATTTGGAATCTTGGACAGGCTTTCATACCTAATATTATACCTAATATAATATATAACAAGTCATATATTTTGCCAAATTTCTCTATTAGTTGTGAGTAGATTATGTTAAGCATGATGTTTATTTAAACCGTTTTTAGTTTGACAGTAAGAAAAGATCGTTAAAAAGCAGCAGTTGGAATTAAATCAAGTTCACATCGAGTCCCTTAAAATGTTGTTATGATTATGCCTAGGTTTATGGAATCTGTTACCTTACATTAATTTATTACTAGAATAATTTAATTCTAATTTATTCTATTCAGAATAATAGAGTTACACTGAACTGCTTCTCAGTGCTTGTGTTCCTTAATCGAGCGCACATTCAGGCTAGAACTGGACAAGTACGTGCAAGGCCTGCAGAGCAGCCTGAGCCCTGAGGTAAGCAATAACTCATTTTAGTGCTAATGAGAAGGTGGGATTAAGCCCAGATGTCGCAGTGATTGGTCAGGTCAGTCACCTGATGCTCGGCATTTTCCTTCCCAATGTCCCAGCTGCAGAACCTGGAGACGGAGATCAGGCCCTATCTCAGCCGCTGGTACGAGGAGTCGGTCATGCATATTTACAGAGTTGTGCAGCTGGTCCAGGGGGACATCGGATTTTTGCTCCATGCTGTGAGTAACACTTACTTGGTCTTCATGTCACAGTCATCATGTGTTAGTTGATAGATTCATTACAAATACTGTGTAGTACAGGGTAATGTTCTGTGTTGTATGTGTTTATATTTATCTGTGACCACAAGGTGGTAGTGTTATGCAAGATTTGTATGGATTAATTTTTCCAAAAATCTTTCCAGGTAGTATAATGAGTTAAATTACTCGGTACTAGATTCACTCTGTTTTGTGGCATAGGCGTTAAGTCACACCAACGTGGAATTCACTGGGGCCGATGATAAAATCAAGGCAGATATTGCCCGGTAAGGATGGTCTCTTTCTATGTTGACATAGAAAATGGTGGGGCTAAGAGTTTATTTGTGTATACCTTAAAATATAGCTATTGTCTATTTTATATACATAACTAATCAATATAAAAGCAAAAGAAACATATTGTAAAAATTTGGCAACCATTGCCAGATAGTACATCTGGGTGCTGGTAACTCAAGCAATAGTAATAAATTATCATTTTAGTCACTATTGATTAAAGGGGACGTGTGAACCAAGGACACTCCTTTTCCAGGTTCATCAAGGCAGCCAGTTGGCAGGGCCTGGTCCAGGAGGATACCACCACTGCCTCCCTTTGTAAGGCCATCTCCGAGGACTCGCACACCGACCTTCTGATCGACTGCTCCTCGTCTCCACCCGTCCTCAGCAACGCAGGTCCGTCCACTCGCCGCCCCTCTGCCGCGCGGCTTTAAGTCACCACTGCTCACTGCAGTTTAGCATCATCTGCTCACATCTCCCACAGTCAGTAACCGTTTCTGTGACGACTGGATCCAGGCCTTCCTCAATGCGGCCGAGCGCTGCAACCCCTTCCTTCTGCGCCAGATCCTGGAGAACTTCAAACTCAAGGTGCCCGCTCAATCAAAATCTTCTCTGTTAGAAAGGTCATTCGATGCATTCTGGGATAACCAGGACTGTCTGAAAAGAGCAGTACTGGAACACTTTGTGAGTTCAGTGTGTCTGGAAAAGTACCCATTGTTCCCATTTCCTGCTCATTTTAAGGAGGTTGTAACTAGGATACGGAATGCGCTTTAACCTGTTCGTTCTGTCCCCTGCCCCCAGGCCATTCAAGATATGAATAACCTGAAGCGCTTCGTCCGCCAGGCGGAGATGAGCCACTACGCACTCTTCCGCTGCTGCCTGTTCCTGCAGAGCTGCGGGAACGGGGACGTGCTCCTGCGGAGCGCACGGGCCGAGCACAGCGACCTGCCCGAGGCTTGCAGCATCATCCAGGTGCTGGAGGAGTTCCTGAGTGAGCAGGCCCAGGGCGCCCTCTACTGACGGCTGCGGCTATTGCTACCTGTCGTCTACCTGAGCACTTTCTCCCAGGCAAGTCTCGACTCCAGGTTTTGTCCAGCGTATGTATTACGTCATTTTTGTATTAGTCATGGTGACCAGCTCTGTCTGTTCCACAGCTCTAAACTGACCAGAGGCCTCATGAAGCAATACATTTTTAGTTTTTATCGTTTTTTTTCTTTCTTTTCCAAAATTGTGGTAAAAATGGTGAAGGGAAATACTTGCACTGTGAAAGGACCAATGAAGATTTTTTGAAGATGCTGTAGCCTGGACTCTTAATATTGTGGACTTTTAATATTTCTTGTATAGTGTTATGTCACTTAATACCTTTACTGTAATCCTGTCCAGAAAAATGATCCTACCCTCTAAATGTACCGCTAAATGTACTGTTAAGCCAAATTAAGCCTTGATATGAGTCAATCGGTTTTCCTAATTATAAATTGCTTGACGCATGTTTTGGTTTGGATGTCGATGTATCACAAGGCAGGTTTATGTTTATATTCATTTATTTAAATGTATTAATGTTTAATTAGCAGTTTGCTTTTAACACAATGTATGGTGTCATCATTAAGAAGTACTGTTGTGTAGTAACATTGCTAGTAAATTCCTTACACTACATTTTTTCTGTATGTTGCTGAAGCCATGTCTCTCAGATTACCGTTAACTTAAATAATGTAATTCAAATTCCTCCACTCAAGCTCTCTCTGTGTTGTAGCATTGACTCGATGTTTCAATACATAAAAGATCTATGGACATAAAATATCAGTTTTGTGTGAAATTCCCTGACAGTTCCTGTTTTATGTCTGTGTTGTGTTATAAAAGAAGTGAAATAAAATGTGAAGCTGTTTCTCTTAAGTTTGGTTCATTGTCTATCACAGGGATATGCAGTCCTATTATTATTTAATTTGATTTAAACATTTTACATAATTATATTTCAGTATTTTTATGTGCTTGCCTAAGAGAATATATCACTGCGTTATATCACTGTCATTGAATTAAGATTTTAATTCATAAAATGAAAATGCCAACCAACAGAGACGTGAATAAAGGGGCAGTCAGTGATTGAGCTGTAAGCTTTGTAAAATAAGTTCTTACAATTTATTTAATGGTGTTTGACATCTTTAAATTAACTAAGCACAGGTTCATTATATTATTTACATAACTTGCAGTAAATTGATTTGATTAAAAGAAAGAAGCAATTCATGTATATACGATTATACCAACAAATTCGAAAATTAAGAGTAACTTAATATTTTTGGTTTACATTATTTATATAAAAAAAATAATAATACAAAAGAAGGCAGGGTTATCGATGGCATGACACCCAGGTTCCCTTAAATGACTAAGTTCTATTTAAAAAAAACAAACAGGTGTGCACCTCGACTCTGTAAATCTCAGTCAGAACACATTTCATGTGGTGAACCTTCTATGAGCCCTGGAGTGTAATCTGCTGCTTCACCACTGAAACGGGCTGCATTATCATACAGGACAGCCCAGTTCTCAGTCGGTCCTTCGCTGCTTCTCTCTGAAACGAGAGAACGAGAGCGAGAGAAATGGGCAAATACACCTATTTGTTTATTCACTACTAATGTGTGGATGGAGAAAAAACACAAAAGTATCTATAGGCAATCTATAACTTTTTCCACGAAACTACATTTCGGTACATAGAATAGGATCAAATTTTTTAGAATAAGTTTCTTTTGCCACAACCCTCCAATTATTGGAGTTATTATGTAAATTCTAACTGTAGCAATTCAAGGTTTCATTTACAGTTTTTACATTTTGGTGTGCACAAGTGTCTTCTGCACCTTGCAAAGAGCTGAATAATGTGAAAGATATTGGGGAAAAGTTGTTGATGCCCATCAGTCTGGAAAGGGTCACAAAGCCATTTCTGGGGTCTGGAGTCTGGGGCTGAGCTATATTGTCCCAATGGAGAATGTTTGGGCCAGTAGCGAATCTTGCCAGGAGTGTCCGTCTTGTCAAAATCTCTACTATAGCAAGGTGTAAAACACTTAACAAAATGACTTACCAAGCCTCTGCTCAGACAACTTTCTCAGTAAGGCTGGGGGAACATCATAAATGCTCTCCCTCATGTCCCCAAATTCTTAAAAGAAAAACAATATCATAACATCAGAAAACTGTAGCACAGAATTTTAAAATAGGGGAAATGAGATTTGATAAACCACTCCACCTAAATAAAATCAAAGAAGAGCCCTCGGAAGTTTGCAATCAATGGTCAATGCCACGCCCCACCTTGAAGATGGTCTTCATTTGCTCTCTTGTTGGATAGTGGTACATCGTAAATGTTGTCTTCCTGCAGATCTTCTTGTATGCCAGGAATGTCATTCCTGCCTATGGAGAAACACAACAATCATTTAAGTACCACATCAGGGGCTGTCTGCCTGGAGCTCAATACCGCAAAACTTCTGGGCAGGTTAATGCATATAAAGAAAATTTCTGGTCACCACATGAATAAGTCGACATACTCTCTCGAAAATTGGCTCTATGAGCGGAAATTCACAGGTTCAAACCCATGTCTTGGCCAGGGTGGGTTAATCGTGGGGTGTGTAGTCCGCATTGTGGAAAAGAGACGGGTGGCTCAAAGGCAACTGGGGTTGGAGGAGACTAGTAGTACTTTCTCCCCCTTCCCTTACGTGAGGGCAGGATTTGTGGTAATGAACCGAGATGAGTCAGCACAATTTTCTGAGTGATCAAGGGAAGGTTTTGAGGCAGTCATTTGTGGAGTACCTGAGGCATGGAGGTCCTCAACCGACATCTCTTTCCCGCCATCGGAGTCACAGCTATCATGGCCGCTGCCCTTCAGATCTGAAATGTCATGCCTGGACACAGGAACAAAAGTTGAAGCCGAAGGGTATTACACCCCCACCCTGCAAAGAGCTGCCTTTGGGTCCTATTGATCTGACATACTCAAAACCTGTATAGTTGTGTGACTGTTCCAAGGTCTTTTTTTCTCTGCTTATTATAGTCCTGGACAAAATTCTAATATTTAAACTTTTGACAGGGCAAATGCATGAACCAGTGCCAGAGTCAAGCTAATCTTTAAACCCAATGGCTTGTAATGCTGTGTCACAGTGTGTGTGGTGGGAGGAATTACCAACAGGTAGACTCTGGACGTCCAGAACCAGAGAGCTGCATGGCCTTCCTTAGAAACTCCATCCAGGACTGTCGAAGGTCTGCTGACTCTGCGGCCTGAGTCCATAAACGGAGAAGGAAAGGCCGACACTGACTTTAACAATGCTGTTGTCACCCTAGGCAATGCCTACAGGGTTGTTAATCCGGGTCCTCGAGGGCCACAGTGTATGTGGGTTTTCAAGCTAACTATCATTAGCAGCTGAATTACACTGGGAAACACCAGGTGAGATCATTCCTACTCCAAATATTCCGTAGGACACTACGGCCCTTGATGACCAGGATTGGCTAGGTCTGGCCTACGCCAATAGAAATTGGTAAAGATCAAGTGGCACCATGGCCTCTTGCAGAACTATCACTGCACGTATGAATAGAACGGTAACTCTGTGAATCCAAACAATGTGCATGTACACACAATGTATTAGTTTGGTGTACACTTCACTTAATAGTTGGTGCTCACAATGAGTTATTTGAACAACAGTGTTCTGTGGACTCGTACCTCGTTTTCGGTGATACAATCGATACCATTCACCGTAGGCTGAGACAATGCCTCAGGAATGCATCACATCCTCTATGCAGACTGCATACATAAGCCCATTCTACGTGGTTAAGAAAATAAGTCACAAACTCACCAGCAGTTTCTTCTTCCCATTTCTCATGGTTATTTCAAAAGCATACCGCTTGGTTTCTCTCTTCTTGATGTCATGTAGAGACTCCACCTATTCAACAATATTGGGTTGATTGAAGTCAGACCGATGTGGAGGAATATTCTATAGGAAATTCTCTGTACCGTAGAAATATAACACTATGTTTCCTGAAATGTTTTACATGTTCTACATTTTTTTGAGTAACATTGTTCTCAGAGAAAACTAAAATGTTTAAAGATAGCCCGTCCCAGAGGGCCAGACCCCTAAGCAAATGGCCTCTCTTGCATGCAGAGAAATGACCCTGGATCCCAGACTGTTTATCCCCCTCAATTCAGTTATCCCCTGCTATCACTACGTGGTAGCAACGTGCCTGTTGTTCCTAAAAACATCTGGTGAAATCCATTTGTCCGGTACGTAAATTGCCCGACTCAATCTGAAGCTTTCCTCCTGAACAAAGTGAAGACCTTTTTTCTTCAATATTTGGCGCAGTCGATAAGGATCCTGAACCCAGTCTAGAGGCGGTAAGGACTTCACAAAGCCCAGATTTAGCAACATACTGTATTGAAAAAATAATAGGTAAGGGGAGCTTTTTTAAATTCCCCAATACGGTTTTGCTCACACTGAGCCTGTGTTTGTTCTTTCCCCATCTAACTGGTAAACGTGATAAAATTACCTGCGAGAAAGCTGATGATTGTTTGCTGGTCTCAGGGTGTACACTGTTACAAGTAGTGACTGTTGCCACATAGATCTATTGGTAGTGCAAGGCTACAATTGTTGTTTGACTGTTGACGTGAAGATCTATCGGTAGAGCAATGTTACTAAATTTGTTTGACTGTTGACTCGTCCAAGAATATGGTGGTGTAGTGAATGTCACTTATTTGTTGTATTAACATTGGCATAATTCCAAAACCTACTTTTGAATTGGAAAATCTGAATCAAAATTGCAGTAGACGCCAGCTGGTTTGAAATAGGAGCCAGTCCCTTCTATGAGAGTTGGAAGAGCATGTGCCTGTGACAGGCCTTTGTGTGGGTGCACGTGCTCTTTGACAGTCTCTTTGACGTAACTGGTAATTACTACTCCAGCGTGTATTCCGTAACTGTGAAATCGCCATCAGTGTTTTTGAAAAAGCATGCTGTTTTTCTTGTTTGTAAAATCTTTGTGGTCAATTGTGTGTATTGCCTAATTATTATCGTCGCTATATTTGTGATAAAAGTGCCTATCTTTCCCATACGGGTGATATTCAATTTTATTGTCGCAATTTTGTGTTGTATGATCAGCTCCTGAAGACAGTAGGGAGCCGGTGTATCCATTGTACTTTTCTTTTATTATAATTTATTTCTTTTATTTTTATTTCTTATTTCTTATTTTTACTTTTTACAATTTTCTTCATCCTTTTGGTAAGGGGGGTTGCTTTTACATGGGGAAAATCTGCACAGACCTATTTGAAATGGCCAGCTGCTCTCCTTATTGCTCATGTCCATGAGATCCACCCCTTAACACAAAGACTGGTCTCTCCCCACAGACTGCCTGTAACTCCACCTCTCTCCCTCAAACAGATGAGACAATGACAAACTTTTGCACTGAACTAACTAGAGCAATCAAAGTTGTGCATTCACAGGTTAAAGCTTCCTTTCCTGAGTCAGCAACTGCCCACTTCCACAGCTTCCAGCAAAATCATTTCCTCGAACCGAGGTGGACCATTCCAAGTTCTCCAAATCATTCACCGCTGTGAAACTCCAATGCCGCTCATCAGAGATCCACTCCTCTAGCTTCAAGAAAACCGTCTGCTCAATGTATTCAATCACCTGTATCCAATGTTCTGTACTCCTATGCCACTGAGCGCCCACCATCATATGCACAAGAAGATTGATTGATCTGTCTCTTTTTTGTAACTGTCATAAGGAATGAAGCCCCTATTCTTCAGAAAGAAACAGCGGATGCCAGGCTGTTTATATATATATATATATATAAAATACATGAACGATATAATGAATGCATGCACAGATGTGAACACTAATACTAAAGGTGCTAAATCAGATACATGGACACAGTTGTACATAAATAATGTACCCGTTATGTACCACATAAGGTATGCCAGTTTTGGGTTCAGCACTTTGGCACCACAAAAAAAAAAATGTACAATCCAGTTATTCCAAAAGAAATAACTTCCATTTTACTTTAATCATGGGACCTCTTCCAAAATGCACCATAGTAGTAGTTCCAACGAGTGGTAAAATGCTGAGTTGTCTGTCTGAAATGTCACCCCATTTATCGCATCCTTTAACTAAGGGAAATCAGTCGTTATAATTGTGAGGGCGGGCGCTGGTGAAAATGTACAATTGTTAAAGTCTGACTCACCATGTGCATGTAATACAGCCCTTTCAGACGTAGCTGCAAAAGCAAAGGGAAGAAAGCTGTCGTTAAGCAGTGCAGACACTGTTCACGTTAGTGCTAATTGTGAATCAAAGTACATATATAAAATATATAGGATATATAAGGATAGAACACATTATCATATAGCACTTCTACTACATTTCTAGATACTACTGGGCAACAACTACTTGGGTGGAGTTTATTAATTCACAGAGCTACCAAGGGGGCATTAATAACCATAAGAAACAATGGAAAACCTGTTCCACAACCCTTCAGTTTTGTATGGAAACACAGCCTACTGAAGATGAGGCTGTGGGGGAAACACCTTTTCCCACAATGGATAACTCCATGTACTTACAGCACTTCCATCTTTTTTAGAGTAGAAAAACAAAGTTGCGTTTTGCAGCTTGAACCAATAGGTTACCCATTTCAGCTTCTGAAAACAAAAGTGTATAATGGGTTTGTTTACAATTTTACACAGTGAATTTGTGCATAGCAGATTCTGTACAATACATTTGTCAATTGTCAACAGTGACATCTCTTCTTCTTAATTTACGACATATTGACATTTCAATAGTTTGCTGAGTATTCTGAAAAGCGAGCTGGTCAGCTCGTTTGACACCTGGACCCAAATCATTTGTTTTAATTAGGGCAACAGTAACATTACAATTATTTTCACATTAAAATCGATTATTTTTCTCTTTTTTTCCCTTAATTTATTTGATCAGCAAACTGTGATGATAATTAATTAGCAATTAGTTAAAGGCACCAAATTTACATTAATAGTACAGAGCCAAAAGAAAAAGCATGAAGAAAAATAAATACCAACGCATGAGCCGTAAATTAGTTCCTGCTTAGAGCACACGACAGAGCAGAGAAAGGACATCGTTAGTTTAAAAACAACTGAAACGTATATATATGCGAATACATAAGAACTTAAATCATATTAATAAAGAAGACATTGTCTTGCGTCATTTTTGTTAATTAATCTCAGCATTAGCACCCTTGCTGCCTCGATTCTATGGAACAAAGATTTTTTTCCACTTAAAATTTAATTAACATTCCTACACATACTCATAGTCTACATGTTCTCATCGGCCGCGTTTCCACTTACGTGAGCGGCGTTTCCCAGTGCTAACCTGGGCGGTCATGTTCTAAAAAGAAAAACAGTGGGCTATCTGCGCCAGCCAATAGTTGGAGCTTTGCAACATTCATCTATGTGAACTCATGAGGCATATTTGCAGTCTAACATAACACATAAAACCAGGCTGTGCCAGGCAAAACATACCTATAGATGAGGGAACAACCCTCCACGCTGAAACATAAGCGGACCAATGCAATTTTAACATTTCACATTGGTCCTGAAAGTGCAACATGTATAGCTATTCTGGGAGCATAAGAAGCAGGAACTGAATAAGAATCTGGGTGGAATAAAAAGCCAATTTAAGACTCGAATCTCACTTCTTATTTTTATCATTTTCCATTCCACATCCATCTGTACCTGTATCCACACATTCAATTAAACCAAATTGGCATATCATTTAGGTCCATATTCCTTATATATATAGCATATAGGGATGCTAAAGCAACAATAATGCCCTTGTAGTACATACCCAAGGTACAAGGAAACGAATTATCAGAAATCGCACCATTGTCGTGTTCACTGTGGTGCATCTAGTTAAATTTTATAGTTGTTACAATAGCATAATGGTAGCATAATAAACACTGTGTTAACTTTACTTGGGTTTCCAGTGTCTTAATTTTGTTGTATAATAAAACACCACATTCACCACTCAACTACTCGTGGGCACTTATTTTTGGGGAATTAATTCTTATGGTATTCATGTCACTTTAGGTATAATACCGTTTTATTATAATACTACAGTACGTTTTACAATTACCCACTATTATTGCGCTCAGTTGCGTGGATTAGCCTATATTCGTATTATTATTATTATAGAAAGAACTATCGTAATTATTGTGAATGCTAAAAAAAAGAGTCAACAACACTTAATGCAGCAATGAACAGGTGGTGTATATTTTGTTATAGTCCAATTCACCAGATTTCACTAGAATAAATGATATCGTCTAATTTAAAGTGAAGCCGTGAAATGTTTCATTGGCAATTCAAGCCCAGCCGCTTGTCCTTTAGATTAAAATACATTTTCGTTTTTAAAACTCGAAAGGTATTCACAGAAATCTTAATTGATACTACAGTGGTGTCTTCCTAGAAATAGATTTATTTAAATCTCCCGTACGATTATTTCGCAATAACTTCGTATTTACGTTCCGCTACATTGCGTCACATGCAGTTTCATCTGATCCCCAAAACGTTGTTGATAAAAAAGAAACTCACCATTTTATCCCTCCTTTTCTTCAAGAAGCTCTCGAACACTAGTTCTTGGTGTTCACTCGACATTTTAACGGGGTCTGCTTCCTTTAGTTTCATGTAACAACTCTATGCGTGCTAGTGTGGTTACCTTCGTCCTTTACTTCCTCTGTCCCTCATGAAGGAACCATTTATCGTGGCAACTAAGTCGTCTCAGTTCTGCATTCCATCCCTTAGGGCTTAAAAATTCAACTCTCCGTGTAGTTTCATCATTAACCATTCTGAATATGGGACTCGTGTAATTTGATTAGTTCCTAATTTAGTTAATCAAAGAAAACGTTTTGGTAGGCACAGATCTTCAGAAAACAAATAGCCATTTATTGGAAAATGATCACCGAGGTGGTTACATGACGGTATTTTTGGGCTGGAGTCACAACTTGCTAGTCAGAAAAGCTAGTGAGAGCTGTGTTCTTGTAGAAAAACCGGTTTAGTTGGCACATTGTATAAGCACTGCCGGTAAATACTTCACACACGTTGCTTTAAAAAAATTTAACAGAGGAAAATTTTTAACAAAACCGTAACAGAGGATAGGGGTTCCTATGATTAAAGAAGATGTTTCCGAGGCAAATTTAAATAGATGCCCAAGACCCATTTATCAAACACAACTCGCATTACTGTGTACACAATACTCCATATTGTGTAATAAAAAGAAAAGGCAATACATTCCAAACAAACTATCACCTCAAACCAAATTACACACATGGATTAATTGTACAGGAATTTATTTACTGTATTGTTCGAAAAGTCTGAAACCGTTATTAAAAATTCCCATGGTTTTGGGCAGAAGAGGTTTGTTGAATGAGAGTTGCTAGTATTATTTAAAATTTATAAAATAAAATACGAGATAAAATGGATAATGTAAGAGCAGGTGACAAAATAAAACATGCAGAATTTATAAATAAATGCAAGAAAAGCCAGACAAGCCGACCACAACCGCGGGTTAAGGAAAAAGTCAAGTCCAACAACGTTGAACTTGGGACACAGGGACGGCCAGCGGGTGTGCCGATCCGTTGTTGGGAGAAAAGGGCACTGAGAGAAGCCAGATCAATGAAACTAACTTAGGTAGGAAGTTAGAAAATCAGGCTAGACTATTACATACTGTAAATGTTTTAGGATATTTTAAAGTCTTTACTGAGGGGGGGAAAAGGGCTTTTTTGATCAAACATTTTTGATATACTGTGCAAAAAGAAAATCGGAGTAAAACGTAACCATGGCGTCTGCATGTGCTTAACTCATTTTTCTGCTCGCTTTTTTGTTCTATGATGAAGTGGGCTATGATAATTAAGCTGCCAATATATACACAAACGTATCTATACACACACATTCAGTCCATAGTGACATGAGGTCTCGTTTAAACTCCTGTTTAATCCAGCTAACAATGGATTTGCTAAAGGAATACACATGCTTAAAAACCTGCAAATAGTCTGGACTGGGAGAGGGAGAAAAAAACCCCATCTAAATTGGTTTATATTCCCAAGAGTGTCTTCCACATGAAGATGATTATTGTTATAAATGCAAATGAACACCGTGGTAACCCATAGCTAAAGAGCAGTGGTTTTTGCTTTAAATAGAAGTTTAAATATATTTTTAAAACATCATCGATATTTTTCTTCTTTTGTCTCCCCCAATAGGAAGATGGAGTCACGATCATAAAGGGAGTTTTTTTGGACACATGCACCGTCTAGCGGGTCATCGGTGCTTGAGGAGCGCTCTGTACATGGCAAACCCCAACATAGCAAACACAGTGGCCCCCACGCTCGCCCTCAGCCAAAACGTGGAGCTTTTCAAGTCAGCCTGAGTGACATGTCTGTGGATATGAGAGAGAGAGAGAGATACTTCTGTTAGACCTGCACACAGAGAAACACACATAACCACAGTTTTATCCAAACGGAGACCATATTTTACATTAAAATCTATTTTGTTCACTTTATCCATTTTGTTAAACAACATTCTGATAGTGCACACTATGGGTCATTATCTTAAACCTGCTGGATCAAAAACCATAGTTGTGGCAAGGCCAGCACTTGTATCCTGGCAACCTCAGCATATGGGCAGGAGTAGAAAGCGAACCTCCCTAGCGAACAGTAACTGAACCTCTGTCTGAGGACCCTGTTTGTTGAAGGAGAACTTCCAGAGAGCTAGAATATGCCTGCTGTACATGAGGAGACACTCTAAAGCAGGAGAGTAACTCCCATTCTGTTGTAAAGGATTTATATACCACCCCATAGCAATGAACGGCCAATTAAAAGTAAAATGTGTGATACACAGGCCTTCGTGGAAGTTCTTTAGGTCTGTTTGATGAAGAATAAAAATTTACGCTAACGTCAAACAAAACCCAGAAATGTTCTACATGGAACTACAGAGTAACAGACTTAAATTCCAAAATTCTGTTACAAACCCAAAAGTGTTAATATTATTTACTTTTGAAAACACTGTTCTGCTCACTCAACAGTTAAACCATTTTCACTTACGTAAAGTACATTATATTACAGTAACTTAGACACAGAGAGATGTGTGTAAGTGGGCTAGTGTAATTCCGACAAAAGGTTCAGGGGTAAGGTTAAACAGACAACAACGTTGATCTGGCCTTTATGAAGAGGAGGAAATAAATGGATGAGGTGAATGCGAGAGATGTAGTTCATGACCCTTGTGTACCAGAGCAGCAAGAACAGATTAGTCACCAGCAGGATAGTTTGGCAAGCTACACTATAAGTTAAGAACCCAGCTACAAGTTACAACCTGTATAGATTAAAAACACCCCCAACTCAGATAAACATTTGGCAGAATGCAAAATGCTGGGTATCCAGCTGCCAGCCACTACCACGGAAGCCGCACCACCAAATGCACACAAAAAGACAGTAATCTCTGAAACGTCATAGGGCACAGAACTGAAACTGACATGACATGGTCAACGATGATTTCCCAATGATCATACATTTAAAAGAAACTTTTAGGAAGCAATTTTTAATACCCCTACACATGTCCCTAACACTAGAAGAAATGAGCAGTCAACATGAAGTAAAACTCATCCTGAAACCAAATAAAGGAACGTGGGTACATGCTTAACTGGGTCCCGCCTGGGACTTCCGTTCTGCTCTACCTCCTCGGAAGTCTTTACCTGGGAACAAAGGGGTCAACGGACGACTCCATGTAGACAGACTCCTCTACATAGCTGACAGCGTGAACCTGGTGCATGAGGCTGGACTCCTCATCAGCCAACAGAAAGGCCCCCAGCTCGTCAATGAAGGGCCTCAACCTTGTGCACACATGCACACACACACACACACAGTATGGGCAGTTCAAACGACCGCGTGCTGACTGGACCGTGGTCGCCTGCCACCAGCGCGGTGAATCGGAACCACCAACTCCACCCCGAACAACGTTGGCAAAGGCTGAGCTGCTGCTCACAGGTTGACATTCTCAGTGAGAACTGTGGTTCATCACACTCACCCGCTTGACTTACTGAGCACCATTTGCCTGCTGCTCACAACAGATGCATTTCTGCAAGTTCTGCCTCAGCTCACAGTCAGCCAAATGCTGCTATTTAAATGATTAATTCATGTTAAAGAAGCGCAAAAAAAATCACTTATAATTATGATGATTATGATTAAGAGCAAATTCATGTTCAGGCACAGTTGGCGTTTAATGGTTTAACAATGACCACTGACTTAGCAGCTCAACGTCCGTCACTGCGTTGTGTGAGAAGACACCCTTCCTTTGTTTAGTGGCATGCGGTTTCTGCTACGGCACTCCACTTTACGAAACGTTAAAGGAACAAACGGAAACGTTAGTTTAACACCAAGAGAAGCCATTGTTAAACCTGGCATGCCTGAGTTTGCCGTTTGAGAGACCACCGGGTTCTCAACAACGCACTGTGTACAACAAAAAAACAAACGGATTTGTTCTATGGAATACCCCCTGGCACTCAAAAAAATAAATAATGTAGTGACAAAACCACCACATTCCCAACCCCCAAACACATCCTCCTACAATACAGCTTCAGACACACAATCTCACTTCCAACGAAACCTCAGCCACCCCAACCAACAGTGAAATAAAATGGGTTATTTCCAGTGTGTGAGGCAGACAAAAGGGCGAAGTTAATGAGACGTGCTTCACACTCAGCATTAGGTATTAGGCAACACATGCAACAGCAGAAGGGAAAAGGCCAGCCAAATACATGATAGTGAACACCTATGGGAGGAAAACAACAAAACATTTTTAAATAAAATCACCATATACACACACAAGTGGTATAATAAAATGATTAAAAACTGTTTTAATAAAGTTTAAACCAACAAGATGACAACTATGAGTTTGTAAATACTGATAATATAAAATTAAATATAGAAAAATGCCAAAAATATACAGAGACCAAAACAGAAGCTCTCGTCTTAGAGCTGCATGGAGGTTGTCTCTTATGGGTTTGACTTGTGGGTAATGTTTAATGGCAAATGAAAACATCATGGAAAAAGGACAAACGCATCCCTTGAAAAAAAAAACAATACAAATACAAAAATACTATAAACAAAGATCTACTTAGATATTTCAGTTATTGCTCAAAAATCTACAAAATTTAGTAAAACGGCTAGAAAGTCTACGAGAAGGGACTTCCATGAGGTTTCCATAGCGATGTTTTAATGTGGCCCTCAGTACAAATTGCATATCCACATTGCCAGGTACTGCTATTATCCTTATGGAGAATTATACATACCAGTTACTAAAATCCACAGCAAGTTTTTTTTTTTAGCTGTTTTAGAAAAGTAATGAGGTCATGGGGAGATGTTTTTTTTTTTTAGCTGTTTTAGAAAAGTAATGAGGTCATGGGGAGATGTTTTTTTTTTTTGTCAGAAATGGTTCAAGCTTGTTTTCCTAAGATAACTAACAGAAAAAGGAAACACACTCAGATTTTGCATGCAACTAAATGCTGGGTTATGAGCACATAATGCCAAGATCTCCTTCACCATTGGGCCTTGAAAAGCAGCAAAAACAAGTACGGAACCAAATCCATGCCGTCAAGCGTTGGCTGATCCTCATAACCACCAACCAAAGGTCAGCGTCACTGACGAAACCAGACTGTGACAGCCACACGCGTTAGCGACTCACACATTCTTTAAGCCACAGAAGTACCTTCCTAACTAGTAACACAGCAGGCGAGTGGAGGGTTATGGGAGGGTTGACGGAATAGGTCTGCAGAGGGCAGCGTTTAGCAGGAAGTGTGCGTCGGGCTAAAGGGAAAACGGGACAGGGAGGAAAGCAGTTCTGGATACCACTTCCTGCTCGTCTCAGATCTTTACCCATGACAAGGCAAGTCAGGGCAACTAAATTAACATTGGAAAATGCATGAAAGGTGCCCTAATTTTACAGCACGTCTATAATACTTTTCAAATATAAGGTTGATAACGTGATATTCTGACAAGATGGAATAAGACAATGAAGACTTTGAATCTTGCTCCATGGTCAAAACCCAAACAACCCTCATGCTGTTTTTTTTTTTTTTTTAAACAGAAATACTCCTAAAAAGGAGAAGTAACTTTCCCCCAAAGTTGCCTGTGGATATGCAGTGTAAAAGTAATGAGAGGTTACATACGGGAAACAGAGGAAGGGGCACAGGTAAGAAGCAAAAACATGTTAAAAGGTGAGTGTTAAAAAGTGCTCTTGGAATAAAGCCCTCCGTTTAGAAAGAGATTCTGGACCTGTTGAGAACAGCAGTGTAGAGTTTGGTCTTTACAGACTGCAGCAACTCTGAGTTGAGGAGGTTCTGACCGATGCAAAAGGTACACCTGTTGCAGGTGCACATGCAGCGTAACCGGGCGTGACTGCGGAGACACACACACAAAAAGGAAAAGAGGATCAGAGCCACACCGCGAAAACGGCAGCAGTGGCGCCCCCTGGTGTTCTGTACCTGGGGGGGGGAACTAAAATATCCTCAAGGCCGAAGTCAGGAGCAAATCATGCCAGCCGGTATTCTAACCCCAAGAACACAACGGGGGTGAATGCATTAGTGGACTGCCTCAACACAGACCAATTTCTGAGTGACTGAAGTAGAATGTGCAACACCATAACAAAATGCCTCTAATCCAGTTTCTAATGGTTGCTGGCTTTACCAGCAGCAATTCAGCACCATGCTTACTGAAGAAAATGGCCAACACTACTAAAACTAATAAGTTGATGGAATTAAAAAGGGTGGGAATTTAGACAGCAATCCACTTATTGCGTTTAGGAAAAATCTAATTACAGAGAAAAATAAAGGAAAAGCTCAGGGTTATGGCTTGACCTTTCAAAACCGCTCAGCTTACACCTAATGATCCATGATCCTGATGTAGATTAAGGATTTTTTGGGTCCAAAAAGAGCCAGCATCCCTCAATAAAAATGTTTCCAGTAAGTAGTGTGAACTTCTAAGTAGAGGATCAGCAACATTATATCATTGTTCCAAACCATGGGAAATGCATTTTCCTTTTATTTTTTTTATTTTGTGTATTGTGTCCTACCCAACATGATATCCTGCTCTATAACAAGTTTCTCTGACGGACGCAGCTGTAGCCAATGGGAAGAACAGAACCCTCAATCCTATGAAACAAGGTTCTGACCACAACCCCTATTAGGACCACCAGCCAAGCAATAACAAACACAAAAAGTCCTGCCAAAATGAACGCTGGTTGGTGGAAACCTGTGAGCGACAGAACCACACCCGCGTCAGACAGGATGGACCGGGGCAGACTGCAGCAAGGGAAGGGAAGTGGGCGGCACTCACGGATACATGGCCATGGTGGTGAGCTTGGTGTAGATGTCTTTGCTGGGCGCCTCGGCTGTGTTGCACGTGAAGAACTGCGGCGGGTGCAGCTTGTGCTTCCTGCAGAAGTCGAGCGGGGAGAGGCTGTAGTGCTGTTTAGTCTCCGGCAGGTCCGCCTTGGCCGCGATCACCATGCAGGGTGTCTTGCTGTCTATGAAATACTGCTGCAAATGCAGGTTGCAAACAGGTCACGTTTAAACAGGGGCCTATAGACTCAACCACTCTTGATTAAAACTTCGAACAAATATGCACACAGCACAACTGGCAAAAGAAATGGGTTCCAAAAGGACTCATTACAAATCGCCTATGGGTTGACTTCCTGGGGACATTTTTTACCGATACACACTGCAATGATGGCCAATTCAAATGAAGACTGGCAATTATCCAGGATTCACATCAAATAGTATTAGCTGGAAAAACATCAGTTTAGCTCCACACTCTGAGACAGGGAGAAGCATGCATATTCCATCAGCAAGTGCAAGAAGCGATAATCAGACCCCGCTTCAGTGAAGGTCGCAGAAAGGAGATCTAGAGGCCAAGGTACCTTGAAGATCTTGGCGCAATACTCAAAGGAACGGGGGCAGCTGACGTCGTAGACCAGGCAGATGACGTCGCAGGACAGATCGGCCTCCGAGAGGAACTCTGAGTCCTGGAAGATCTCCTGAAGCTGGAAAGGAGGAGGTAAGAGCACGTCACAGGGCGGCTCTTAGGGCAGTGTCGGGTCAACCCATCGCCTGGGTGCTCCAGTCAGGGGTTGTCCTAGCGATGAAACCCCAACCGTGGCTTCCCAGACACCGGCAGGCCACATAGGTAAACCCTGACTAACACTGCTTCTCGTAGTGAGTAGAATCGATGCATATGTTCATATAGATGTGGTAAGAATGCTTTGACAACTCACAAGTAAATACTTCTCCTGTCCGTAGACGTAGGTAGTGCTGATGGCATAGAAGGACTTATGATCTTCTCGTATACTCTTTTGTCGCTGAAAAAGGTAGAGAAAAACAGTCTCTCAAATCATAATAATAAAACGAATCACAAATGCACAAATCCACAGAATACCTTGGCAGGAGGTAAGAGACTTCGAGCTCCATCTAAACCAGGCAAATGACAAACGTTTTAGAAGCGAATGGCCTGTTTGCCTCATTACACGTTTTTTTTTAAGGCTTGTTAAGTGCATGACCCCAGGCGACCCTGTGACTTCTGGGAAAGCAGCCGCTGTGCTCACCATGAGGTTCCGGCCCAGGAAAGCCTGGAGGAAGCCGCTCTTCCCACTGCCCCGGGCCCCAAAGATGTTGCAGCGGAACACGCTGCGCTGGGTCTGCTTCTTCTGCAGGTCGATCTTCTTGTTGCGGGTCACTGCAAAGCCCACGAATCGCCCGGTGAAAATGCAAGCAGACACAGGCGTAAGACATGCAGCCAGTCCACAGAGGTGGAAATCATGCAGGCATGAACACACACATTGTACAAGGTCCACTTCGCCTAGGAGACGGGGCCGCTGTACACACCTGTGATAGCAGCTGCCTGGGACTCCTGCTCGGAGATGATGGAGTAACCCAGGTACCCCAGGTACTCCAAGCAGCGTTGCACGTCTAGGTATGTTGTTAACCTGGTGAATGGAAAAGTCAACATTGACGCACAACTGAGGTGCAGGGGTTCAGTCACCTACAATACGTACGCCCTTAAACCTCCCAAAAAGAGACAGGAGAAGCAGTACTTACGTCCACTGGGACAGGTAGCCCTGGTATGTGATCCAGCCTTGCTCGTTGGTGCAGACAGTATTGTTGACATCAGGACCCCATGGTATGTAGGGAAACACTTTAAACAGATCCTTCAGCTCATCTGGGGAGAGGGCACAGTCCCTGTCCTGAAACGGCACCAGAAATCACACTGGGGAATTAACCTGATATGCAGAGATGGGGACGGGCTGATATCCAACTCAGCACCTGATATCCAGGCCATTTGACTACATGTACATGTAACAGATGCATGCGAAGAGACTCCGAATGCATCTCACTCACACACACACACACACACACACACACACACACACACACACACACACTAAAATGACTTCACCAGGAGTGTAAGAACCTGAGCACATAGTAAGTGGGTTGATGGAGTCAGGAAAAAACCATTACATTTTCTGTAAAGCGACAGCTTAATGAACTTATAGCATACATTCCTACACCCACCTTGTCATGTTTGTCAAAGACACTCTGGAGGAAGAGGTAAGCATTGTGGTTGAGTTCGGTAGTGCAGTCCGGAGGGATTTTCAACCTGGAAGAGCCGCAAAACTATATGAGGCAGAGAAACGGCCGCACAATGGGATTTAATTTGCTTTCATAAAGACGTCCCTGGGAGTGAGAGATCTTACTCGGGGGGTAGGGCAGGAGGCGGGTCCTGTTTTTTTACCAGGCTATAGGAGTTTTTAATGAAGTTAAAGGGCACCAGTGAGAGATTGGTCGGGTATGAGAGACGGGCGGAGGGGCATGGACTCACAGAGGGAACAAGTAGTCCTGAGTGAGCTCCAGGTCGTCATCATAGCCAAACCTCCGCAGTACAGTCCAGGTGGTCTCGTGTCTGCCCCTCTGGATGAAGAGCGTGTGCAAGAAAAGGAAACCTGCCCAAAAACAGAACAGCACGTGGGAGTGGGGTTGTCTTTGTGAGGTTACGACCTGCCAAAACAATGGCTTTGGCTGTAACTTTCCCTACACAAACACTGTGATGTAATTTTCACACAGTAACACAGGGAGCTCTGGAGGACAGGAGGAATGGTGTTGGGGTGCTGGGAAGCTGCATCTCGGCAGTTCGGTGTAAGAGAAAGCAGAACCATGAAATGTCCTGAAAAAAACCAGACCTCACCTTTCAGTGTGAGCCCGTTGTCCCGGACTCCATCAGCCACATTCTTCCTCACCACGTTCTTCACATCCTCAAGGGCCTGAGATGCCAGGGGGGTGTTAAAGCAGGTCCTCTAAAAATAAATTTCAAAATAAATACTCACACAGTACAGCCCACATCTCCATGGCAGCACAGGACATTGGCCTCTGGCCATGATAACAGGGCACGGGACACACCTCTCCACCATTAGCCTCTTTCCCATGTCAAGTACCAGCCCCGCTTTACAGTATTTCCACACTCTGCACCCTGTCTGATTTTAAAACCATCATGCGTGTACAGCAACAGCTTGGTTGATTAAGGGTTACTCACGAATTAACCCGGCCGTGGAGAACAAGCCTACCTGGAAAAAATTCAGCTCGTTATCGTTGAGGATTCCGTCGTTGTCCATGTCAGACACTTTGAAGATACGAGTCAGGGACTTGATACAAGCCGACTTCATCTGCAAACACATGTGTCAGTTAGGCCACGGAGCAACTATTCTCACAAAACATGCCAAATAAGACACCCTTTTACATAAGTTAATTTAAGGTGACCAATGACACGGCTTCTTTTTTACTGTGCTGTCCAACTGCGTTGACTTACCTCCTTCTCCTCTGGGCAGTATAAGGGGCCAGTAGGGTGCAGAACAGCCTTCTGGGCGTAGTAGAACAACTCGGATATGTTCTTCAGGTTTTTGGCTGAGCACTGAGAGTCAGGAAAACAAAATTAGCAAATGAGTCCATTTAACAATTAGTTTGCTTGCCGAGTGATATAATTGCTAGCTGATTGTAAACTGCCAATTGGTTGTAACTGTATGTAAATCTTTTGCATTCAGATAAAAAGAACTGTAGCTTTACCAGCAGCAATTGAGCATTGAGCACCATGCTTACTGAAGAAGAGGGTAAACACTACTAAAACTAGTAAGTTGATGGAATTAAAAAGGGTAGTGAAGGTGATAAACCAGTGAACATTAACTTTGCATAACCACCCAAGCCTTCCACAGTATCACAGTAGGGTAAATTTTGGAGTTACACACAGAAAAAATCCCCAGCACATTTAGAAACATAAAAATTATTTTTAAAAAATTTTTAAAAAGTATTTTCAGCAAGTGTGCTACTTCTCTTCTTAGACTGATCCAGCCTGGACTGTCACATGGGCAAACTGAAGGACAACTTGAAACATGACAAAAAAGTCATGCAACACTAACTTGGCAACAAGTCCAGCACCTTTTAACAAATAGTCATGTTGAATGGCAAGGAGAGGTCAGCAATCAAACATCCGCAGGCTATTCAATTTAAACTAAATTAACTTTTTGGGGGTCACAAAACACAGTCTCTCACCTCCACGCACGTCTCGATCTCCGAGTACTGGTTCATAATGGGGAGGATGGTTTCCATGCTGCTGTGCTCCACCAGGTCTGACTTGTTCCCAACCAGAATTAATGGCACCCTGGACCCCAACACAGAGAGCTAATGAGAACATCTGCCAAACAAAGTCACATTGTTCTACGTAGACCCGAATGAGCCACCTAACCCACTTCTGCTTTAGCTGAAGCTCTCCGTCACAACCTGAAGGACCATCCATCTGCAAGCCGAGCATATGGTCCAAAGTTCTGCCATCAACAGGTACTGTGACCCTGAAACTCGACCCCTCAACTTTCCTCCCTTCAATCGCTTCTTCGTGCACATTCTTCGAGTCACATGTCAACAGATTAAGTTCAGCACAAAGGATTTGAATGCAATGTGCGCCACACAGTGGCAGAGGCAAACGGCATCAAACCGTGATTCATGGGTTCGGTGACGCAGGGCCCATGCCCGCTAACCTCCCTGTTGCCTCTCGACGCAGGGTTCATATGGACACATTGACTGGACACAAGCGTCACAAAGAGACGACTAACGTGAACATTCCACGCGCAATGTGAACACACTGCACACCTGCTATCTTTGTCCGTTCGGTCGTTTATGAGAGGAATCCAGTGACTTGTCACCTAAGGAAGAGCAAAAAAGAGTATTATGAAAGGCAGCATAAATAAATTCACAACACATGTGAAATACATGTCGACAAAAGAAAAAAACACACACACTTAAACAATGTTATGTAGCATTTTAAATAAATAAATATTTAAAAAACCCAAGACATTTATGAATTATTAGAAAATTAGATAATTCCCAAGTGTTCACCTTTCAAAAGGAATTAACTGACCTTCTCAATGGATTTCTTGTTGTTCACTGAATACACTATACATATTACATTGGCCTGTAAAGACAAACGGATAATTTATTATCTTGAATAGTGTGTAAATATTTGAACAACCCAAAACAAAATAAAAAGAGAATCCTACCTTTGATATTTCTTGATACAGCTGCTCATCCGACTGCTCTGCTTCTATGAAATCAATACAAACAGTCATCAAAAGCTATGTGTCACAACGAAAGATCTTCTGATGTAATAACTTTGCTCCTTGAGCACCTGGAGTTTACATGAAACCACTGATGGGTAGCAGTACCTGAGTAGTCTACTATGTGTGTGGGGACTCTCTCTGGAGTAACGTCAGCAGGAATGGTGATCTCTTCAGCTCGGAGAGGAACCTACTCATCAAAAAGAAAAACAGTCCTCAACATGACAGTTCTGCTCACTTTGGCCCAGTTATACCCTCCTACAAAGTTTGGAGGCCAAAACGCCTCCCACAGGCAAGGGTAGACAGAGCCAGGCCAACTTTCATCAAGTACCCCAAACCACCCAATTAAAGGCGTTGGTAGTGTCTTTAAGATGACCCTTAGAACTGCAACCAAGATACTTTTACTATCATTTGTGACATCAGATTGGAAGGTCCTTTTAGAGAACGGCGTACCTCGTCAGGGAACTCCTCGCTGACCAATGACATGATTAAGGAAGTCTTCCCGACTTTAGCTGCGAAAACATGAGCGTAGCTAATTACAGCAACAATGCAATGGTGTTATTGCTAGACAATGTTTAAAGTCAATAGCTAAACCATAACCTTTCACTAAACAAAAAACATGGGCTCTCTACCTAAGGTGTGCTATCCACGTCTAATTTACTGTGTACATGTCAAATAACATTAAAATGTATCCAGCTACAGCTTTGTTAAGAGTAAATGGCTAAAACTTGGACTAAATGGATAAGGTTTAAGTGGCTAGAGAATATCTGGTATTAACCAATGTCTGGTTTCCTATGAAACGGGTTGTTAACGCACCCAAAGTCATGCCAGCGGTGCATTATTCAAATCCGTGAAAGCAAATACTAAACAGCCGTCAAAAGATCAGGTATTCCATCAGCCGATTTGCACAAGGCTTTTCTAAAGACACTGAGCACACTAAAATAAAAATTACCCTCGCATAGAGATGGAATACGCAATTAACACTTAAACGCTAATCGACACCATGGAACTAGGTGCCCGACTTCACACTAAACGTTTCGTGCTTGTTGCGCAAATCCAGATTAAACACAGAAAACTGCAAGAATTTACGATGACGCAAAGTCACAATCTTATAATCCACTTGAATGAATGCCATTATGCCAATTGTAAATCATAACTTACATGACCTAAATAAATCAATGTAGGATGTAGACCTGCAAGTCTGCATAGATCCTAATTATCATAGAAACAAACTATTTACAGAGAAGAATGCCGTTTCATTCAATTTGAAATCGAAATACGGTGCTTATTCAATGCATACTACAACAACATAAGTGCAAGTTCGCCTGCGCCGACATTGCAAAAAAAAGCTCCATATTAGCCTAGTGGTTACTTACGTTCACCCACTAGTAATATCCTCACGTCCTTCCTCATTTTCCTTTGTTCGTTCGAGTATTTAGATTCGCGAGTCCGTCAATTAATATCATATAATATCCCCAACCCCGTATATTGGTTTATGTAGCTAGTAATTAACTAACTAGTAATACACATCAGGCCTGGCGCGTTTCACATTCAAGCGACACCGAAGTGACGGCTCTGTAGGACAAAACGGACATGGATATCTCTTTGATTGTTCGTGAGCTGTAAATTCTTCTTCCTTCACAATTGAAGGGTACACATCAGCTGCGATTCATACGACTAAAGTATTCCGGCGACATTGTGATTCACAATACGTTTAACCTTCGGACAACTTTAATTTGAGAACATCTCAGCCCAGTCTACCGAACGCACGCCTCCTTTGGCTGACCTTCGACACGCCACGTCGACGGCAAGCGAGAATGGACAAGGCGAGTCGAAGACATGAGAGAGAAAGAAAAGAAAACGCATTATTCCTAAAAACCTACATTTTATTGGGGGATTATTCAAATGTCTTAGAGTGTATTCATCTAGAAAATGTTTTTCCGATTTTATTCGTATTTGTCATTATGTACCTGTATAGAGCTGTTAACTGAATCTGATTCCAGTTCCCAATTCTGTCATGAGTGACTTGTGGAAATGTTTTTTTTTTTTTTTTTTAAACCCAGCAAATAGACACACAAACATATGGTTTATACCCATATGCAAAATACAACAGAGTAGATTGACAAAGGTGAAGATAATCAACAAAATATTTTATTGAATGGGTATTTCCTGTTTCCATGACAAACTCGTTATATTGTAGCGTTGGGTAATGAAAAGCTAGAAGAAAGTTTATTAAAGCAATGACTCTTTTCAGAGTTCGAAGCAGCCCCCAGCTCAGTCGTTCATCCATTGGTCAGACCCTCACCCTAGGCTAGCCAGCAGTATAGCACATGGGTACCCCCAGGTCTACCTACAGCACGAATGAACACTGTTGTATAGTCGGACGGTTTCTCCCGTCCGAGGTATGGGCAGTAACCGTCAACAAAGGGGGTATAACAACAGATGAACAGACCATCTACCTTGGCCTCCAAGTTCACAGTACTCGAGGGAAACTACAGGGTTGGCTGGCTGAGCTCGGCCAGAAGGGGCGCCCATGTAAACAGGGCTTAAAATGCCACACAGCATACACCATAGCCAGGAGCTCCCTACTGGTTGCACAATAATTGTGCTCTGTGCAACTAAAAGCCTGGCTGTAATTTGCCACGCTGGGGGGGGCGGGGGGGGCGGGGGGGGGGGGGGGGGGGCGGGGGGGGGGGCCGGGGCGGGGGGGGGG
>JAOYSI010020352.1:0-35313 GCA_025775065.1 Hiodon alosoides | reverse complement strand
GAGAGAGAGAGAGAGAGAGAGAGAGAGAGAGAGAGGGGGGGAGAGAGAGAGAGAGGGAGGGAGATTGAGGGAGAGAGAGAGAGAGAGAAAGGGAGAGAGATTGAGAGAGAGAGAGAGAGAGAGAGAGAGAGAGAGAGAGAGAGAATGCTAGGTGGATTCCAATTGGCAGAGAGAAGAGGAATTTTACCAGCACTGCGGTATACATGTACATATTTACGTCAGCAAAAGAAAAACTGATTATATGGATCAGTGAATCATTACAACACTAATCCCCTAACACTGCTCTTTAACTCACTGTGCCTGCAGAGGCATACCAGACTGTGTTGAATCAGGCTAGGGAAGGAAAACAAAAACAGCTGACGTCACTGAACACATAACACTGTTTCAATGCATCACTCTGACAGCCAAGGATGAGCTGGCAACAGCAACGTTTATTTTAATCCACTCTCTTGATTTCTCGTTTGCTTCACTTCTTCAAAAATTCAAATGGCACAAACAGTTAATTGTGCACTAGAAAGAAGTGAAACGTCCTGTGCAACACAGACCTGTTACACGGAAACTAAACCTATTCCTGTGTTTGTGATTGACATGGATTTAGTTTTAATTAAGCTACAACATTATGGACAAAGATCATTAACAGGAATCAGCTCTGATGCCCACACCTCAAAAAAGGCCTTTACAAGTTTGAGATTGGTATGCAATTATTTTTTTGTTATATATTAAGAAGTTTGTTATTGTGACCTGATCCCGAAGCTGAGGATTAAAACATATTTTTATCATTTCATTTTTAAGATCTGGCAGATGTGGCCTCTTGGCTGCCAAGATAAGGAAAGCTAATCGGTCTGAAGTTGATCTTGTGGTTTCCTTGTCATCCCATTCACCTCAGAAGGATGTACACTGCCAGGTCACCTTTAAAGATCACCTCTAAAGGTCTGGGTTCACGTTCTTAGAAAGAGAAACCTGAATCCAGACAGCTGAGCTGATGAGGACCGGTGCAGTCCAAAGCTCCACAGACAGTGGTTAAACCCAGTGGCACTAACGAACCTTTTCCAGGTCACAATTTAAACTGACACCCTGGTATACAGGCTTAGTCACATACTCTCCATACGCTCCAACGCAACCAATGTCTATATTAATGAAATCACAGAACACTTAAAAAGGGTTTCACATCCAAATCCGCCAACCCACCATTTTTCTAAATTCCCAGTAATTCTCAACCCTAGCCTAGGTATGGGAACTGAGACTCCTTATAGTATGATGAAGGGTGTCAGGGTGTTTATGTGGTGAAATGAGAAAATTAGTATTATCATCCAAAAAAGAAACAACTTCTTCAGCAGCACCCAAAGCTAATTTGACTGAAATCTCACAGGTAGGTTTGAGCTGGCCAAAGAAAATTGTATTTAGTCCAGTTAAGTACATCTTAAAATTTTGCATTCTGTGGTTAATGGCATGACCAGATTTTCTAACCCAAGCGGTTTGGATTAAGATCCTTTGCCGTTGGCGTGTTTCGGAGCGATCTGGTGAACAGTTTTAACACCAGTGAACATTCCCGCGTAGGCTACACATCGTCAGTTCATTATTGGAATAAGTTCAGGAAGAACGCATTATTATGGGATATTAAAACACATTAGAGTTGAATGACATTTAATTTATACACATCTAAGCGAAACCAGCCGGCTGATTATCTAACTCATTATTTAGTTTGATAGTGGATTCACAGTGGATATGATGTAATGGATTTACAAGGGAATTAAAGTTTATGATTACGTCACCAGAGAATGGGGAATATAACGAATTCAATTGAGAAATAAAATTAAACTAATTTAAACTATTTTTTCATTGCTTGCGACAGGGATTCAAATACCACTCCGCAACGCGTGGGCGAATTAAACGCAGAGTGAGACTCCCTTCCATTTCCAGTTCTCTTTCTTAAACGTCACTGATTTACCGCTCACCGCTTTCAAGTTTGCAGGCAGTTTTATTTTTTCAGGAAAGGTTAAAACACTTGCCGGTGTTGTGCCGAACACCGGTTCGGATTAATCATTGTATGTATCCCAGCCACCCCTGCTTGCGTGTGCACACATACTAGTTTACACAGTGATGCATTTACTGTTAACAATGCTATAGGTAGATGAGCAGAAGGAAGTATTTACTGTACTACACTTACGTCTGACAGATAGCATATACAAATTAAAATATTTGTTTTTAATCCGGTGAGCATGCCATAACTACTGACCAATTGCGAACGGACAACATGTAGGTTTTTTTTTTTTTGCGTAGCATTTGAAATTACTAAATAAATGATCAACCACGACTACTGTCGAAGATATTGGGAAAATCCCAGGCGGAATCATAACCACCATTGGAAACCTCTGCAGAGACCTACACGTGACAATTAAACAATTTCTCACGGTTATCGCATGGTTGACCGCGTGTACCAAAAACTCCGGAGGCTCCACCGATTTGTAACCATTATTCTCGAGATCACACATCAGATAAAGCTTTTAATATTTTTTTGTATTTTAGTATTTTATCAAAACAAACACGTGTGAGTGTTGATAAAAATAAGCCAACGAACATAACCCTAATGAAAATATCTTCAAGACCACTGCGTAGATAAATAAAATGTAAAATGGGTACAAATAAATGATAACGTTACCCTAAAATATTCTTCAGTAATGCATACATATGGACAAACGTGTTTTAAAACACTACCGGACCAGTTGTGCGGTTTCGTTTTTGCTCTATGTCAAACTATTTCAAATATGAGTTTTTCACTCATCTGATACACTTTTATTACTAAGGGTCTTTCTAGTGCCGTTAATATGTCTAATCTATAAGAATTTCGCCTCCCTGCCCTCACGAAGCTCAACTAAAAACACGGCAAGGAAAACGCCTCGCCCTGACATTGAGAAAATGCGTGCCATGAATTGCCAACACACGCCACCATCCACCCTGCAACACCGGAGCTTTAAAGAACCGCGTGTAAAAAAATAGAATTAGCCTACTGGCCACATAATAACTAAGCAATTGGAAACCATATAATGTGAACGGTGAAGGCAATTGATAGACCGCGTATTATGTTTTATAATTTCACCGCCTTGCTTGTTGTTCAAATAACGCAACTGTCTTTGTACATATCGCTGTGAATGCACACTCAGGTAGAAATAGCGATAAACATAGCCTACCTTTGTTAATTTTTATTAAAACATCCACAATGTTCAACGAAAGACTTCTATTCAGCAGTTGTACTTCTCTTTTATTTTCTTCTGACTTTATGTCTGCCGAGTTTTAAATGAAATTCACTGTACGGTCGTTCTCCATTCACTGGCTCTGAGGTAAGTGTCTCAGTTTCTGAGTGTGGATTCCGTCCCCCTTTGTGTTTTGAATGTTATGTTACGTTGGCGACTTGCGCCAGTACTCCTCTCTCTTTCGGTCTCAAAATGTATGGTAGTAGGTCAGTAGTTGCATAACATAACACTTTGGTGCCTAGTCACGTCTCTCTCTCTCTCTCTCTCTCTCTCTCTCTCTCTCTCTCTCTCTCTCTCTCTCTCTCTCTCTCTCTCTCTCTCTCTCCCTCTCCCTTTGCCCCTCTTTTTCTCCTTCGTTTTCTCCCTGTTGCGGGAGGAGGTGGGGCGATGGGAGGGGATGGGGTATCGGCATAAAGCCAGTCTAGCACAGATCTGGGGCACTGATACGCATACATATTATGGTTACTAAACAGAGTTGAATGAATGAGAGGGACGGAAAGAGCTGGAGCCATTTTTAGAATTATACAAATATACTGTTTTATGTTAGCATGTGTGTATGCGCGTGATATAGAATATATAAGAATATCGATACACGGTAAGGCGACGTGTTCTTGTTCCATACACTGCACGGAACAGAGAAATAACAGTTCAAGTGTTTAATAATGTTCTCTTTTTAAACAGTGTATTTTGTTAATAATTTTAGACACAGTTCCCGCTTGTGTTTCTATATAAACATGTTAGTGTTTTTTTTTTTTTTTTAAGTTATATAGCCTGAACACGAATAACGTTTAATTGAACCAAGTCAAAAAGTGTTGCAGTTTCGTGTTTTAGATTTTTGGTGTGTGTATACGTGATTTTGAAAGTATTTTCTGTCACACAAACAAAAATCAAGAAGCGCAAATGCGGAACTACTGATTTAAATGTTGAAGGGAAAGGGAGCGCTTCTTACTAATACCAACTATTCGAACGGAATGATAAAAGGTTTAGTAGATCGGGAAACCCTTGTCTTGTGTTGTAACCCAGCAATGGCGAGATCATGCAAATTTAATTAAAAATATTAATTCAATCCGTTAAAGCAGTGTCATTGCAGTGAGAGAAAGGGAGGACTGGTTTGGATTTAACATGTATTGATATTATTAATATTATTATTATAAATAAAAAATAATCATAATAAATTATTATTATTAATAATAATATATTTCCAGCTATATCCAAGCATATCTTATATGGATTATAGATATTGAATTATATCCACCAAGCCAGGTTTTTTGAGCCAGAACCAATAAACGCTGTTTTTTACTCTTCTTTATATTACATATATTATATCAATATATCATATTATCATATTATATATCAAATCTAATTTAATCCTAGCCTTTACCCCAACCTTGACAGGAAACATGAGCTCATTTCTTATCTTTGAAGAAGCAGTGCAACCCTTATTAAATTAGAGGATCAATTGCCCTGCCTCCTCTTATTATTACAAAGAGCCAATACAGTCTAATGAGTTATCTTTTACTCTTTTTCCGACATCTGGTTAAACATGGTTTTGGATTTGTCACGATATGGGAGTCATTGCGTACGATTGTCAATCCTCATGGTATGCAATCTGCAAGGAACACCATGCTACTTTTGGCAACCAGCTGCACTCTATGGTGCAAACATTGTTTTCCTCAAGATTTTCGAAGACGATAACTCCCCCCATTACACACCGTTAAACTGATTCAAGAATGGTTTCATGAACACCAGGATGAAGTCAAGCACCTTCCATTGCCTCCCCTAATCACAAAACATAATTGAACGTACGTGGGAAGCTCGGGAATATATTTTCACCCCTTTCATCAATCAAATACCTGGAAGTGTTCCTTATTGGACAGTTAAACAGTTCAAAACTCGTACGACAGTATTCCAGGACAGATTGAAGCTGTTCTGAAGTTAAACACCTTATTACTTAATTTATATTTTGTTTGTTGTTTCCATTATTTTGTCGCCCCCCTGTATGTTCCCATTGCTGATTTTCACTGGGACTTGATTGCCTAACACAAGGTATGTTCAAGGTTCCTGTTCAGTTCATTGTGGCTGGGATCTGGAATGGAAAATAAGAAAAAAAACCCGTCATGTTATGGCTTTGTGTAAGCGAGGATTTGCACTTAAATTCCAAAAGTCAAGGGAACAACACAGAAGAATCAAAGGACGAGGGCAGATAGCCCGAGGCGTGCCATGCTGTCAGTTTAATCACAGACACATACAGACATGAAAACGGAATATGTTAAATTTTCACTTTGCGCACTTTTGGTACCTCTGCGTCTCCTCTGGCAAATTCCGCTATCTTTTTTAACGGTTTTTTTTTTAAAAACTTTTTTTAACAGCTTAACGGTTAATTGTTTTGCGACGTGGTTCCTCCACTCGCATTGTGAATAATGAACTACTCTACACGTCGTTTTTTATGAGCTGACGAGCTCCTTTTTTTGTTAATTTTTTTTACTACGCTTGTTCCTCTGTGGGTTTATTTACACAATCCGTCTTTCGCCACGCGCTAACAGGAGAAAAATGTGGCGTCATTTGTCACCAGCATGGCGAAAGTGTCACAGACACAGTTTCCCATTGTATAAATACCAACGAGGAATTTTTTTTTCTGCAGATTTCTGTCCTCCAGAGAAACTGCACTGATGCATTTATCATGAGTTTTCATTGATGAATTAGGTTTATCATCTATTTTAGACATGGATTAAGCAGGACCATGAGGGGTTAGTGTGTGTTTGTTTGGGGTGGGGTTGTGGTGAAAGGTGTGGCAGTCGAATGGGATTCAATAGATTCAACAGTCTGTGTTACCCTGAACAACCAAGCCTGTAAGACAGGGCCGATTAACTAATTTTACCTTTTGTGTTTTGGTCATTCAGCATTCTCCCGTTTCATGGTTGTTTGTGATCAGCGCTGTGTTTGCATTTGGAAGGTTAAATCCTGGCGCTTTTTGGAAAAAACAAACAAACAAACAAGCTTTTAACAGACACACCGTCATTGGCAAGAAAATCAACACATTATATCATGTTTTGCTTTGTTCTTCAAATCATTAAGCGGGCATTTTTTCACAGTGAGTGCTTTGCCCTTTGTCCTCACACCTGCACTGGCAGACTAGCGGCTTTGGGTAACAGTATTGCATGCCTGTAGGAGGCTGGTCTCTGCAATGCTGTGGACCTTTTGTTTGATTAATTTTACTGTTTAATTTTAATCTTGGTTTCTTCTTATGGATGGAGTGGATTTTAATTGAACTTAATAGGGTGAACATCCACAACAAAGACAAAGAAAACCATCAGAAGTTTTCGGAAGGGTCAAATTAATTACCCTAAGTCTTTCCACCTGTATCTATGTGTGTGGCTGAATGAGATGTGTGTGATGTAATATGGCCATTCAATGACAAAATTATATTAATGGAATGACAGATGATTTTAGACTTGGGGTTCACCTGCATCATTGTTAATTTTTACACTCCCACTGCCTTTGTTCCTTGATTCACTGAGACAAGACACAGCATGAACGTTGGCCTTGAACCCTCCCCCTTTCCTACACCAACCCCTCCCTCCCAGCTGCGTCTACAACCATTCCCATGGCAACTGTTGTGCTGCTTGCCTAGCGACAGGCTTTATCACCCACAGGAAAAAAAAAAAAAAATGGAGGGAAAGAGGGGGACAAGGAGGGAGGGAAAATAAGGGCAAACCAACATTTAATTTAACGTCCCTTATCAGCCCAATGGGAGGAAGCTTGTCAGCTCTGGCTCTGTAATCTGGCTCGCTCTCAGAGTGCCATACTCCAGTACATCAAGCAACCATCCTTGCCTACAGCTGCGTTCTGCAGTCCCTTTCATTTTAACGACGATGGCCTTCACATTTCAAAGATTACTACACATGCCAGGGAGGGGAAGCATGTTTTCCCCAAAAAATGGCATCATCCATTTTACTAGGGGACCGCCAGCTTTTTTAACTGTACTTTTCCGTGTTCTCCACATTGCCGCTAGATCGTGTGGAGAGATCCATTACTTAAATGAATCCAACTTTATTAATATTGTAATATTTTAATATCTGCCTTTTTCATATGATTGAAAAGACGAAGCTGTGATGAAGCTAGGATAAAAGTGGATCTCCAATGTGGCCACAAGCCCTATCTGTTTGTCTTTTGTATAAAGTTTAAAATTCTGTTAGTCTGTTGTGTCAGATGAACTGCACTGGGAATTAAAGCAGGAGGGAAAGAAGCAGATGATATGTCGTTTTTTGTTTTTTTGTTTTTTTAATGCAACAGTACAACATTTTTTTGTAAAATTATTTCAGAATATGCTGTGAGTAACCCCTGCCTTCCAGCCCCTTCCTCTTTCTATCATCTCTTCTCTTCTGCACGATTTTCTCTCCATCAAGACGAGCATTTGCAAACCATTCATTGCAGGAAGGCATCCCTCATGGGTTAATACAGCTATTAATCAGTTGCGGTGGTGTATTACGCTGATTCACTTTAGGCATAATGGACCTCTCAGTGTTACATTGGTGCCATTCAGATACAACCGCCCCTCCCCCCCAGAGCCAATTAAAATTTGCTCATTGAGAAGATCGCTGCTCACTGCAAATTATGCAGTTCCAAAAATCTTCCAGTCTCCCAGCAAATAAATTAAAGCTAAGGGATGCAAGTTTTAATTGAAATAGCTGTTTTGATTAAAATCAGTCTTAATTTATTTATTTAAAAAAAAAAAAATAGTTTCACATCACTGTCCTGCCTGCCACCCACATCACAGATTTCCCTCCGGCTCCACTTAGTGGAGTCACAGGCAGCACCAGTTGCTGTGCCTTATAATGATTGCAGAGTGGTGGTTGACTGGAGCCATGCTCTCTGACATGCGGGTCCTGGCATTCAGGGGGCTGAGCAGCAGCAACTTCCTGCACCACCCCAGTACGTACGAGGACCTCACCGCACCAGGACGAAAAGAAGCAATCCTGGACTCAATGGGAAAGCTTTCCCTTGACCGGGTCGGAAATCTTGGGGATGCTTGGAATAATTTGCGAGTAAAAGGTCAACAAATAACTTCCTAATGGAAAGAACTTTTATTGGGTTTTGGAAACTTTCAGAATTTACTTCTTCCGTTGGGCATTGGAACTGTTAGATTTGTAATAATGTTTCATAGCCACAACCCTACTTGTGCAGATGGAACTTTAAACGTTGATGACCGTTTTTGCCGGATCTTCATTTTAAAAAGCACCCAACAGCCGGCATTAACTTTGATTAATTTGTCCTTTAAAATGTCATTACACATAGCCTTTGGTATTAACGGTGCATTTAAATACATTTTTTTTCTAGCAGGAAAACATTTGAACTGTGTTTCAAACAAAACCCAGGCACAGTGTACTTCCAAAAAAACAAAAGAAACAATGTATTTACTTGTTCATGAAATATACGGTACATCATTTCAGATATTGGCATAATCAAAATCAACTGATATTAATAGTGCATTTAGCCTTGAAAACATAGAAAATAAAGCACCACACGATGGCAGAACAATGTGATATCAAATCAAAAAATGGTGACACAAAACAGCAGTTTATTTCAGCAGTTATTTTTTCAGAAGTGCTCAAAAAAATAGTACAAGGATGCGTTTAAAGCTAATTTCGGTTTAAGGTTTCTTTTTTTAAAAGGTTGTCCTTTACTGCCCAGTGAAGTGAAAGCACTATATTTGGACCAGACCTGAACAGTGACGTGAGGCATGGCATGGGGACCTTTCTGGTGACCAATGGTGAAATTGCTTTTAGCCTTCACTTCTGCTAAATGGGTCTGTAAGACCTATTGAGAGTAGCTTGTTCCTGAGTTTTAACTTCCTGTTCTATATTACCTTGAGCCTTCTATCAGTCAGCTCGATGTTTTACAACACTTTCTGCTGCAGACTTAAACGCAGGTGAACTGTGAATACAGTTAACTGATTTTTTTTGTGACAATTCGATGGAGGGGTATGACTTCCCTCAGTGTTGTGTCTCTGTGTGTGTCACTCCAAGATAAGACAGTGCTATGGGAAGAGTTCTATGGTTCAGAACAGTACGCAAGAGGTTAGCTGCCCTTTTAGCTACACTTTCACATTGCGAGGAGGAAGTAAAGCGCGTAAATAATAAGTAAATAAAGCCCCAGACAGCTTCATTTTTAGTTTAAACGTTGATAAGGATGATGTGTAGGTAGAGGGTGTGTGTGTGTGTGTGTGTGTGTGTGTGTGTGTGTTTTGTTCATTGGGTGGAGGGAGGGGTTTGCGGGTAAAATTCAAAATTCACACTTATTTTCTAATGTAATCACACACAACCTGGTTAATGACTTTCCGTTGTTTATATTATGCCGACAAATTAAGCTCCTCATGATAAAAACTAGGAGACAGCTAAGGTCCTGGTCTGTGATATTATACAAGCTGAGCCAAAACAGATCCTGGCTGCTGGCCCTTTGTTGACCATTTCGGTTCAGTTTGCCAGAGTGGCCCAATGACAAGGTCCCGAAGTCTGTCCTCTCTTCCCTCCCATGCCATTGTTTAAGGGCGGAGTGCTTCAAATCTCCACACCTACTGCCCCATTCCTTAGGTTACCAGAGGTGGCGGACAGTCTCAGTTACTCTCTCCTATGTTCTCATTTCGCCTCAGTTGACCCTGGAAAGCAGCTGCTGGGAGAAGAGCTTTTTCAGCTGGGCCACCTCCTCGCTGAGAGAGCTCAGCTGGGACTTGAGGGCACTGTTCTCCACGTGGTAGTGCGAGTCCATCTGGTTCTGGGGAGGAGGAAGGCTGTATCCAGAGGCCTGGGGGCAGTAATGCTGCTCCCTGGCCCCCTCTCTCGAGTGCTGCTGCCAAACTCCTGGACCCTCCACCCCACCATAGAGGAGATGGCTCCTCGTCGGCTCCCGCGAAACGTCGCGGACTCCCGCTGGCTTTGGGGGTGAGCGCCTGGTCTCCGCCGCGTCCCCGCCACCGCCATCGCAGCCACCTGCCGCCTTGAACCGCAACTTGTGCGGCAGGCTCTTTACGCCCTCGCTGGGGTCCAGTCTCGCAAATATACCCCGGGAGAAGTCTGTGGGGCAGTGTCCCACGGCTCCCCCGCCGCCAGCGAGCACTTCCTCCTCTGGTCCTGTGACGCAGGGGTGCGGCTCGAATGCAGGCTCCTCCCCGCCGCGCTCGCTCACGCGGTCGTCGAAAAAGACGGGGCTCCCCACACTGGAGCTGCCAGGGGTGGAGAAGCCCGAGTCTTCCGACACGCTGCCAAGGTTCCGGGCGCCTCGCCCCCCGTAGGGGCATACAGGAGGCGGTTGGGGGGCACAGGCGACAGGGGAGGCATAGTAGCGGGGCAGGGGAGGTGGTGGGGACAAGGCTGAGGTGGATGGGGCGCTCATGTCGGCTGGCTCTCGGACCAGGCCGAAGCGGAACTTGAGCGCCAGCAGCTCGGCCCGTAGGCGAGCGTTCTCCTCCAGCAGCGCCATGACGCGGTTCTCCAGCACCATGTCGTTGACGCGCCGCTTCTCCCGCGAGCGCTTGGCCGCCTCGTTGTTCTTCTTGCGCTTGTCCCAGTAGCCGTCGTCCTTCTTCTCGTCCGGGATGAACTCCCGCTTGCGCCGCGCCGCGTTGCTAGCGCTGGCACCCTCCTTGCGCTTCAGGGCGGGGGAGCGGCCCAGGAGGGAGCGGGCCAGCAGGCTGCTGGAGGTGAGGATGGACACCGCCTCATCGGTGAAGGACAGTTCTGAGTCGGGAGATGCCATCTCAAGACTCATCATGCTCGATTGTAGGGGAGACACAAGCTCCTGCAGTACACCAGCACTTTCCTCCGTCATATCCTCCTCCAGCACTCGGACTGGCTGGACTGGATGTTAGAGGGCTGCAGAAGGAAGAGTATACCATAGTCAAGTGTTCCTCAAAGCCGAGTCTGCTACTACAGTGCGGTAACAACCCCACCTAGTGGTAATATCGAAAGTGAAAGACAGAGGGTGTGACAAGTGTGTGGCTAAATGTTATGTAAGATCAGTTAGAACACAATGTTATGTAATCCCATGGCATCTTTCTTGAAAATGTCACTGAAGAGTGCCAACGAACCACAAAAACTAGCGTTATACTATAGTTAATAGTTATAAATTATTAAGCAGGTATTCTCATGCTTTATTCAAGGGACATTTGCACGAACATTTAACAACGTATATTTTATATAAATAAATAAATATTCACTGATATAATATATATAGCCTACATACACTATTACTGTGTGTCATTGTTTGAGTATCTTCGGAAAACGTGAAACTAGAGTGCTTGTAATTATACATTGATTTTGACCTATATTAGATTTAAGTGTGACATTAACGTGCTATTTCCACAGCTATCGAAAAGTGTTTTAATAGAAGGGTGTCGTTTGTTGATAAGTTGCTAACACCGTCAATTATTGTTCTAAATACACTTTCCATTAACATTTGTTTTATATTTAAAAAAAACAAGCTAAATATAACTTCAGAACTTTTTCAAAGACAGATATGAGGATACCGGAAAGCTTTGAACTTTATTTACAGTTAACTACAGCTTCTCAGCGAAAACCATTCTCAGGTTAAGCAGCATTACGACAAGAACGTTTCAATTTAATTTTTAGCGGACTTAAAACAATTACCATTTAACATTTTTAAATATTTCACAGCACAGAACAAATAGTATGAATCAATGAAGATTGCATAGATAAGATTCACGCAATTTTTGTTTACTGCAACAGTCATCATTTCTTTTCTAACGGACTAAATGTTTCGAAATATCAATAAAATAATATCCAATTTAAAATAATAATTCATTTAAAAACAAGTTTCATCGCGCTACATGTTCTGTAAGTAACAGTAACGTTGCGATGTATTTATACCCAGATTCTCAGTAACATCTGTTATTGACAATGTATTGTTGAAGAACGTAACATTTTAAAATGGGACAACAATAAATCGACATGTTTTGTATTATGAGGGGTGATTGTCTTACCTGTGTGGGACTAGTAACTCCAGTCTTTGGAGAAGTAGCTATTCGCCGCGACTCACTCAAGGTAGCAGTCGAGTTTTAAACGATTTAGCCGTTACCCGTTTCTTGAGCTTTCAGTTTCATAACAGGAAAATACAGAGCTGCAGACATATATGGCACACGGATTTCTGCCGCTCTCTTTCCCCGTCTGACTAGTTTCTGGTCCGCTGGTGATGTCGCAGCTCTTATTTGTTTCCTCTCCCGGTTAGTTCAGTCGAGGACGTCTGTTTACCTCAGTTGAACCTCTGGGCCATAGCTAGAGGCCGGGGTTAAGACCGCCTCTCTCCGTGCGAAAGGACCGTCCCACTATGGAATAGGTCCTATCCGCGTTCTGATGTACCACGTACCATCTTTTCACGCAGATTTCCCCCCTCGCTTGTCGCCGTGATTGTCATTATAAGGACGTGTTCGTGATCACTAAATCGATTTTTTAAAATTTCACAGTAAATCCCACAATTATTAATTTTGGGACGTTTTTATTTGACCAGCAGCAACGTCCCGTTGGAATATATTTACTGTTTATTCAGCGCATGTATTATAATGCCTAAGGCAATCACAATCACGCGATTTAAAAATCTCAAATTCAATTCGAATTAATTTAATCTTGTGGATGTTTTATTTTCATGATACACTTTGACGGAAGAGACGGAAGAACATGGCCCAAATGAGTAAATTATAAATTTGTGCTTGCCACTGCGTTAAGGCGCTACAACTCCCTGTCAATCAAACTCGCCATAAATATTTTAGCCATATGTGTTCCCCAGGCCCATCGCTGGCAGAGGGCAATTCATTTGCTGCCAAATGGGCACTGGGTCTTATCTGAATTAAACAAAGGACCTTGAGAGGTTTTTAAGCAGGACCAGGTTTGCAACAAATTAGACCAGGGAGTTCAGGTGTCTCCACAAGCGTGAAGAAGCTGTGTGTCTTACGGCTGTAGTGGGACCTAACCGTCTCTTCAGTCGCGCACACCTGTCAGCTCCAATCCAGGAGGAGATCCAAAAGTATAAGAAGGGACCCATTCAGGTGCTGCTACATATTCCGCTCTCTGAGATTAAGTTAGTGCTGTGATCGAGGAGCCTATCCCGTCCTGTACCATGCTGTCCAGTAAAATGTGACGATGTTCATATATTCACATGGTTTACCTGGTTGAGAAGGTGACGGAGCACTGAACGTCTTCTACAGTTCTACAGTTGATATGATGTGGGGATCAGTAAAACGAGCCTTGCGGCAGTCAAATAGGCTCAAGCTTGTATAGACTTTCACTATAAACATTAAAATAAATCCATACATGTTTGTTTAATCATGAATCATTTTAAAAGGCAGTTACGAAATGTATGTAGCTTGAACAAACTAGGGTCAGACTAATAGTTAATTATTAACTGGTACACATTTATGTAACTACAGATACACTGAACCCGCACAATCAGTTTCTTCAGTTTACTCTCTGATATGCCCTTTTGTCTGCAAGGTCTACGAAGGTCTCCCACTATGTAATTTTTTGTTATTACTTGTCACGTTTTGTACCCTCTGTAAATCCTCTTCTGTTCAGCTTTAGTCATTGCTGGGCAGAGTTCCCATCCGCACCCATTCGTTACATAATGGGTCTGATTGCAATTAAATCCCAGTCCTGTGACAGGTTAAATGCCTGCTCGGTTTTAGAGGAGAAGTACTCATTGGTTCGTAGCAAACAGGTGCCTTTAAACGACCACCCAGATGATGTTAGGAGATCCCAACTTGACAGGAACAGGCAGGAGTGAGTTTCGGTGACTTCCAGTAGATCACACAGAGCTAGTAAAGGATTTATAGAATATCGACGACAGCAATACTAAAAATCTCTCTAATTTAAAAAAAAAGATGTTTGAATGTGGAATACTGCAATCAGCTTAGTCAGTTGCATTATTGTAATTCCAGATTCAATCACTGTGTCACTGATAATCTTTTAACTGGGGTTAAACGCATTAAGACAGTAGGTTTAGGGCTGTTTTATCGTCTCCTCTCCAGCAGTAACCTGCACAGCTGAAACTACTTTTGGCAGGGCGACAGGATGGGACCCGAGGGTCACCGTACTTACGCTATGTTTGCCGAGATGACTCTCGCAATGCTCATGCTGTCCAAACACCCACAGCCACAGGGTCAATGTAGCTGAGGAGCGTGAGATGGACCCCACCACAGACACACGCACAGAAACACAAGCACACACGCACAAGCACACACGCACAAGCACACACGCACAGAGGCACAAGCACACACCCACAAGCACACATGCATAGAACCACAAGCACACACCCACAAGCACACATGCACATGCACACACGCACAGAAGCACAAGCACACACGCACAAACATACACACGCACAAGCACACACGCACAAACATATACACGCAAAAGCACTCCTGACATTACACAGGTGCACACGCTAGGACACCTGTCTACATGCATGAATACACATACTTGCACATGAAAAGACAAAGCATAACGTTAACTTGAATAACCAAGGAGTAACATCTGTCGCCTGGGTAGCTATGACATGTATACACCGGGCTGGCACTAGTGAGACAATTTTGTATAATACAAAAAATAGTAGCCAAAAATCATAGACTAATGTGAACTTGCAAAATGTTTATTTTTCTCTTCTACTTAATCATAATAATTTCTTTTGATACTCATTTTCAATTCTTACTCATGCTGGCTGAAGCTAAAAGAGTTGATTATTCCAAAAAATAATCAATATAAATATCATTAACAATATATAATGCAATAATATAAAGAAATAAAGAGCAATTAGATAAGACAAACAAGATGCACGAGATCTCATGCTCCCAGCAGATCTAAACTTCCACAAACTCTCTTAATACACAATTTAATTTCCGCATGGCAAATTATCTAGCTGCCAAAGAGGGTGTGTGCACAGATATAAATAGATACTGTCTGCTTGGCTGTATGGCTTGGTGGAGGACTTAGAGATGCATCTGTGTAAATTGGAGAAAAAAATGAAGAGAGTATTTTCCTTTGGAACATGCGAGAACAGAGCAGGCTTTTATAATAGATTCTGCATTGCTCTGTGTCTCGGTGGTGCAAATAACAACAAGTCTAGACCCCATTATTTATTTGCCATGGCAACTCCAGGAAGGTGCGCCATCGCTCTATATATCATGATCTATTGTCTCTCCAGTCTTCCCCGGGCTGCGGTATCACTCCACGTACTCAAGGCTAGAAGGCATCTCCAGGGCGGCATAACTAAGTGCTAATCCTACCTTTAGCAATGTCCAACACGCTGCTTTCCACACCACTGCATTTAGATGTCTTTAGTCTGAAGTTTAACAAGACGATACCCCATTACAGCGTAGGCAAACCAGTAAATCATTTTAACCCTAGGTCAGAAGACACTTGAACTGTTCATTGCTGAATGTGAGTCTGATCTCTTGTAAACTGTGTTTGAAGCACACAACGCTTACTTTTAAAATTTGCTTGCATTTAGTACACTATCGTTCAGCAGACCATCAACAGGGAAAACCACACAACACCTATGTATGGAACGAAATATTGAACATGTAAAGAAATTAGTAAGGCTATTCTGACAAAGGATGTAAAAGCCTGAAATTGCACGTGGAAAAAAAGCGAATTCAAAAAAGATTCTAAACACAACGATGGTCTCTTTAAAAGCAGACGCTTGGAGCGCAGGGTAAGAAACAGAACCAGTTCACCTCCTTTTTTGTTCTGGCCGAACAGATTTGCCTTTAACTTCACACTTGCAAGATGCAGATAACAGACCACAGGAACTGTCAGTGGATTCTCTGAAAATCGTACTAGAGTTATAACCATATTTCAACTGTAATTTATAATTTAAAAAAACACATGTGATAACGCTATTGAATGTAAATTTGCCATGCTAATTCCGCCGCACAACCCTGAATTGGATGAGCGTTGTTGGAAAATTAACGAATGAATTAACAGAGTATGATAATCAAATTCATGGACGAAAACCCTAAGCGCACTGCGTGATAGCACTGATTTTTTAAATATACATAAAACGAACGTCTATTAATGAATGATATTTGTGTTATTTGTGAAATTCTAATTAGTGGGAGCTACACTGACGAAGTAACTGAAACTGAAGGAGCATTTAACTACGTACAGTGACAATATCTACACAACATAATAATAATACGGCCCCAGAAAAATGTGTTAGTAACCTAAAAAATGTTGATTGCTACTTTAGTTTTTCAGTACTGGGAGCGAGTGATTTCTTTTTGATTGAAAATCAAAGTTTCAAAGTAAACTTTTTTCCAAATCAACAAAACGGCACTGGACGGCATGATGACACAAAGAAAACACACAGAATGTTTGTTGAACTGCAACGTGCTCAGTGGAACTGTGCGTATAAACACGGCGTTTAAGTACCGCGAGGTGCTTCAGGTCCACATGAACACTATTGTCTGTGTACGCTGTTTGTGAGGCCTGCGTTCCACAGGGTCCAAGCGAGAAAAGTGTCCCAGTTTGACTCCACACATGACTGTCAGTTCAACTGAGGAAACGGCTCTCTCTCCCCCTCCTCTCTCTGCGCAGTCCTCAAACTTGTGCACTGTGGCGGGCAGCCAAGCTCTGCATTATGACGGTTCGTGTAACAATCAAAGTGAGGCAACAGTACTGCCTAGGCAGAGCCATTGACTAGCGCCGGCTAACCATTATTGCAGCCACGTTATGCGCGTCTTCCAGGGTATTTACACACGACACATCTGAGGTGTTACCCCTTTAATTTCCTCTTCTGGTCATTGTTTTGTTAATTGTAGTGATGGCTTTGTCTCCACGGCAACAGCAAGGTAAAAGGTTTGAGGAAATTACTAGTAAACATGGCATCGCTGAAATATATGACCCACAAAACATTACAAAATCCTCGTCCCATGGCGGGAACACGTTAAGCTAGGGTAATACGCAAAATAATTTTCATGTTGAATGCCCAATTCACAGAACTTCCTTCTTTCATGTGACGCCTTCGGAATGAGCAGGGGTTCCGTTAGAACCCTAATGTTAATTAGAATTCAGTTTTTCATTGTCTGTATCATTTTTTTCCCGTTCTCTAAGCAAACACCGTTTATTTCTTCTCTTGCCAGTTGTTGTTGTTTTGTTTACTTTTCATTTGATGTTTGCGCTTACTTCATTGTCATGAGATGCTTATGCAGGACGCTGAATACATATGCCGGCATCAAGTTAAATGTCAAGTTAAATCTGTAAAAGCCTTGCCTATTAACTTAAACATAAAATTAAATTTTGATACCCAGCGAGGATGAAGACTTCAAAGAAATTATAATCAGACATTTTTATAAAAATAAAAAAGAATAAATGTGTATTTTTAAAACTGTATTATCGATAGTGTTATTTATTGTCGATGGTATTGTTTGTGTCCAGTGCTTTGGAATGTGCGTTGGACAAGCTAAGCTTTAAGTCAGTGTGAATCAGTGTTTTTCTTCCGTCAGACAGGCAGCTATCATCATAAATGTATGACATGTATCGAGGGTCTATAAATGGAAGGTACCACAGCAGCCATCAGAATCTGCTTCATCAGAGGACTCACGCTCCTTTGTCTTTTTAAAGACACCTCTGTCATTTCTGAGAACACATACGCACAAACAACCAGATACCTGTTCGGAAAGGACACATGCTGATTCATCAATCAGATCAGCTCTAAAAGAACCTTGATCTTCTTGATTTAAAAAAAGTATCGAAGTTGACCTGTGACCCCAATCAGAGAGAAAGAACAAAGCATCTCAAGTGCTGAAAATAGGAAGAGGCCCACAGACACAGGCTCTGCCTACTCACACAGATGTTCCTGGACCCACGTTCGTTACTGCAGCAACTGCTGCTGGTTGCTAGGATGTGGGGATAAAAAGGTGCGGGACTGGTGTGAGGGTTGAGTAAGAAGAAGTAAAAAGCCATGGTAAGAAAGAATTTCAGGATTCAAAGAAACTGAGATGGAGAGTTTAATGAGAGGTCACTGATTGAATAGACTCGAAAAGATAAATGCTACCGTCTAAGGCATTTCATCACTTCCAATATGTATAATCCAACGACAGCATAAGCATATTCAGCATTTTCTGGCTCTTTGTCATACTTTGCAGCAGATTTATGTACAAACATGCAAATTACTTCACAATGGCTTGAAATGCAGGGACAAAACGTCCAGGATCCATCTGTCTCCGCTAAGATTATGAGGCCAAGCGGCACACTCCATTCAAACCTAAAAAATAAAAAAAGAAAGAAAAAAAAGGGCAAAACCCAATCATTAAATGAAAAAAAAAGGGTAAATCTGACAAAAATTAAAGACACAAGGTTCTCTCTCATCTTCGGAAAATGACAACAAGGAAACACTCACAAGGCTGCTCTTGTTCTCGGTACAAAGATGACTGTCCAGGAATGTGAAGGCATAGCGAAAGGGAGAGGGAAAATTGGTGGATGGACTGACTCTAATTACACCATTGAGCCGTTGAACGGAGGAACTGGGGTAGATAATTGCCCTGGGCTACCCGTGTTTACCCAAAAGCGTCTGTAAATCCAATAGCATTGACCACCCTGACAAGAAGCTATGAATTCTGGACCTTTCAGGTGTTCCTAGCAGGCAAGCTAACGTCTGGAGGCAACTCATTTCAGAAAGCTGTCATTTACCCCTTTTACATGACAAAAATGCCTAGTTTTGAACAAATAGCCCTCCTGAAAGCTAGGCAATGAATGATTTGTGGCTTTAAAGTGTTTTATTTTTTATAATGAAAGCAATCTATTTACCACAACCGTCATAAAAAATTTCCCAGTTCTTTAAAATTCAGTAAAATCAGTTTATTCAAACTATTGATGTGTCAGATATTTGGACAAATTTGGTATCAAACCGAGGAATACCCCAGCCGTGTCAGTCACCGCTATATGTAGCATTTTACTATATGTAGCATTTTGCTGGGCAGGGTTTGGCCCTACCGGACCCGAGTCTTTAGTGCCAAGCAGGCCAAATGAGCCATGGTCTGACCATGTCAGCCGAGGTATAGTCCACACAGTGTGGTGCAGATGGACAGCACAATCCCTTGTGGATGAGCCTCATGGGACGCTTTGCATGCTCCTAGTTTATTTGAATATAAGTCAAGCATCGGGCTAAAAACAAGAACAGAATCGAACCCCTTTGCATGTGTAGACTGCTGCTAAATGAAATAAAAGTGTTTTGGATATTTGTTTTACTCTTGAGATGTGTCACGTTAAAGACATGATGGCAAGAAAAGCTAGCAGGCCCTTAAAGTAGCCAGAGATGAATACTGTAATTTTCATTGTCATTGTATTGTAACTCATCTGTAGTGCATGGGGCTTTGCTGACAGCAGGTTAAGAGGTTTCTGAGCTGTAGCATTTTGTAAATTTATACAAATTTCTGTTTCCTTATTTAGAGAGAGAAAAAATCTTATGTCTATGCTCACATATATATTTAATGGAAAAGGTCATTTCTGGAAAATATTTTTGCCCTTCAAGCGAGGCACAATTTAACAGTGAGATAGTTGATTACAATATTGGGCCATACTGCGAATTTATGCAAATGTATGTGTCTTATTATTCCTCCAGGATCTCCATAGTTTTCTACGGTTTCCTTACGTTTGGGAGAAACTTAAGCCTTTTGTCTCTTTTTATCCCAAATCCAAAAGTATGACTATTCACTGTCCTGTGAACCTGCTTCCCTCTACCTTTTTTATACTTTACTTCAAACTCCACAGTTTTGTGCAACCAATCAGGAGTTCAGAACTTGAAAGACCCTGGTCCCTCAGTGAAATTTGTGTGCTTAAATTTCTGGCAAGAAACCTTTTTTTTATTCTAAATAAAAACGTTTTTAAAAATATTGCCATGGCAACAAACAATATTGTTACACATCCGTCACAGTCATGTTAAAATGGCACTGTTGAAAAATTTTCAAAACCAAAAATATCCCTCTTATGGGGAAGAGTTCATGTGAAATGCAAACAAATTGCTTCAAGGGCCTTTGGTGATATGGTCTGTATCTCAAGGGAAGATGGTAAGAGAGAGAGAGAGAGAGAGAGAGAGAGAGAGAGAGAGAGAGAGAGAGAGAGAGAGAGAGAGAGAGAGAGAGAGAAATCCAACGTTATGCAACCGCTGCTATCTGCTTACATAATACATTCGTAAGCAGGCAGTCAGTAGAACGAATATAGATAGCCCGGTTACATGACCGCGGACTGGAACATACTTGCAAGCTGCACGTGGGCCAGTGCGTTTAGAACAGGCAATGCATTGTGGGAGTCCTGGGCTGCCGTGTTTGTCTCACTCCATTGGCAGTTATCCGGCTTTGCTCTCTTTCAAAGGCTGTGAGACGTGATGAAAACTAGCTAGCCCTTGACTGCATGTTAATCCTGGGTCTTGTTCTCTATCATGGTTTTCAGTTTTCAGGTTGGGAAATAAACAATGTTGAAAATGTCAAGTGTTCTTCTTTTTTCACTTTGAAACTTCAGTAACGCACTTCTCTGTAGGTAAGGGGTTTGTATGGTTTGTTTACTGCAGTATCCTAACACCAAATCTAAATTGACAAAAAAATAACAGTGTAAAAAGTCAAATGATCAAAAACATTGCATCTAATCAATTAAAGTTTGTCCATGCATCTCTTTTGAAGTGTTAAAATCACTCACAATGCTCTCATGAAAGCAAAGGTCTGCTTAGCTTAGCCAGAACTGCAATTCATTTCAGCAAAAGCAATTTTTCTTAGCTTGTCCCATTAAAATGGAACATAGCATGGTTTTCTGATGATAGGCCTCACTATTAATTGAACATATGCACAATTTACAAAGTATGCTTGACATGTATGAAGGTCAAAGTGAAAGTGTCTTCATTTTTCTGCAGAAGTACCATAACACTGCTTTGACTTGAATGCTTTGTCAAGTCCAGTACATACTGTTCAAACAAACAGGACCTGCCCAAACAGCTTCCTCCGAAGAAATACTGTTATTTGTAATGTTTCTTTCCCTCCCACCTTTGGTTTCTGGGAAAGGTTTTTTCTGTGAACTGGCCGTAACCTGCCATGTACTCCAGGAAAAAGTCTAAGGTAGGTCATCTGGGCCAGTAAACTATCTTCTGTTCCAGAACTTGGTTATCTGTCTCCTGATGGTACTGGTCATTTTAGTATCACCAGCACCACCAGAAAAAAAAATAATTTTTTTTTTCTTTGATCATTTTTTGCTGAGTATCAGCCCAATTCCCTGGCAATGTGAATTTATTTGAGACTTTTACTTTTAGCACTTTTCTCCAGTCATTACTTAGCGAAGAGAGGGAAAATAAAAAGGGGTCACCACCTTTGTGATTGAAGAGTGTTTTTCGGATGCTGAGTCCACCTTTGGTGATGACCTGTAATATCAGCATATTTCGCATCTCTTACGGAACTGATGGGAAACCGCATGTTTTATTAATAAGCTCAGTAAGCACTTTCACGCTTGAATGACCACGACCTTGGTCAAAGAAGTCAAGGGAAATGTGCCTGCAGACTGGAAGCCGTTCCTTTATGCCACATGTGGATGGCCAGCCTCCGACCGCTCTGCTGCCCACGTCTGGCACTGTCCACAAGCACCAGCACCTTCACTGATGTTGGAGAACGCCTGCCGCACTCCAGCGCACCCTTGGACGTGACAACGTAGTGTCTCCTCCTGGCTGCACGGACCACGGCGTGGGCTAATACTTGCAGCCCCGAACAAAGCGAGCAACCGCTGTCAGGGCAACGTGAGGCTCAAACACAGAGGCCGCAGTCCAGGTCAACCAGCACCAGGTGAAGAGGCGCTTCGACAGATTCAGAGTACCTGTCATAGCAGTGTCTAAGTGGTCCAGGTCTGCAGACTACAATGGGACATTAAATACCTTTGCTGCTGTACCATCAGCTCCTAATCCTGCCCGTTTTTTTGGGGTTTTTTTGCCGTGTATCTCTGGTTCTTTCATCCGAGCAGGAGCTGGGCCCGGGTCACGGCCGTTGCACTTGTTTTCTCATTCCAGTGACAGCAATTAGTGCGTCGCTGATGACTCTCCACTGTGGACAAGAGCATGTTAGGAAGACAAGAGATGCTGTTTGCCCAGATGTGCGTACAAGCAGGAAAGTTGGCATTACACGCAGGAATGAAAACTATCATCCAGTCTCTATGTTTTCGATGCTGGAACGTGCAGCACTATTTTATTGGGGGATTCGCTGCACCAGCCAAACCCCCAGCAAAACAGTATCATGTCCTTCAACAAACTTCGGCGTTCTCCATCGGTCTTCTGTTCACGTATTCCTTTGTTCCTTTGCATGATTTCTTGTGCAACCGTCAACGCATTTTACACGGTTGACATGAAAGTGATTGATTAAGAACTGGACGCCCCCAGGTAAATTCAAGCATGTTGCTCAACACACTCAGTGCTGAACGAAGCAGGAAAAACAGAAGGAACATCAAATGGACCAGAATTAGAGAACCATCCATATTCAGGAGCACTATTGGCTGAAAGGAAGCAGGTTTTTACAAAACCCACACTTTCTACAAGTGAAAATTTGTAAAGTTTGAGAGAACAAAAACAATTATATATAAAGCACTCCTGTCTGCTTTTTACTTCCTGCTAAATTGTGAGCAAAAGTCGTAATTGAATACAGTACAACATATGTATATATAATTTACGTATGTAAGTATGCTAAATAAAATTAATAATAATAAAATTATTTTTCTCTGTTACGGCTTTATTAAAAGTTACGCGCACTGGTGGAATATCTCACCAGGGTTTCACCGGCAAAATAACTGGCTGCTCCAAACAGTGTAAACACTGGGCTTGGTGTTTGCTCTCTGTTTTCATAAACTTGCTATGTTAATAAAGTCAAACCTTCAGCTAGCTTCCTATTTTCCATGCCTGTCCAGGTTTCTTTGATGGCGCGATCTGAGTGTATTGGATTTTTCTTCACTTCGCTGTTAGGGCCTGTAGCCCAGCTGGACCCGTAGCAGATCTGCCAAACACACATTAGCCGTCCAGCTGGCTACAAGCCAGAGCTGACCAATCAGATAATGGAACTTCACACAAGCCCATCTGACTGCAGTAAAAATAGCCAAATGTTTTGACACAGAGACCAGTCCCTGCACCACAGGTGTTTAATTAATGCAATGAAAACCTGCTACAATTCCTCGTGTGTGTTAAACACATGCATTCGTGCCAATTCATGTCAGGCGGAATAACAATAAAAATATGTCCCTTTTTTTGCGATTAGTTTTACAATAAATAAAAATGTATAAATGTAACAGCAATATGCAAATTAACAATAAAACTGAATGCAATTGCAAATATTTACATACAACATTCAGCCATGCTTCTCAGTTGTCACCCATTTCAAAAGGGGTGTATGAATTACGGCTAAACATCTTTCAAAACATTAAATGTCGTGCCGAGCGTAGAAGCGATCCACTGCTATGTGTTTTCTTCTCCAAGGCAAATTAGTATCAGTTACAAGACATTGCATTATGTTTGATGCTCATGAGAAGTTATGCCTCGAGTATGTTCAAAAACACTCTCTCAAGTCCAGCTCGAGACGTCACCTCCCATTGGCACCATTTGCACACCGCTTTACCCAATGAATTCCTCCCTGAAGTGTGAGCTGCGAGCTTAACCCAGATCTACCCAGATCCCCCGTAAACCTATTTCAAATTAGAGGCTGGAGTCAGCAGCCAGCCTGGTAAACAAGCTCCGATTGGCCAGCTGCCGGCTCTGTCCCAGAATGCCCTCCCTGTGCTCATCGACTGACCTTAAACAACATCACTTTGCTCGGGACTCGGGACTCTCTCTCTCTCTCTCTCTCTCTCTCTCTTTCTCTGTCTGATCCCTTCTTTATGCTTCTGCTTTTGATCATCGTCTTGCTTTTTTCCCACTGGTCCGAGGACTTGGAGGATAGGAAGTTCATAAAGTTCAACCAAAACCACTTTAGCTATGGGACTTTGCTGCATAGAACTGAAACCGTGTCTCTCCAGGAGTCCAGCAGAGACCGATACTAAGGGGCTGTGAATCTAATCCTGTATATACCAAATGGTGAAGACAATAAAAACCACTTCAGTTTTTAATCTTCCCATCTCAGCTTCTGCGTTTTGAGTTGCATTGGGGCTAGGGTTATTGAGGAGGATTCAGAAAATAATTCTCTGAAATCCATGAAGAGGTCTGTTGTACTTGACCGGACGTCTTGTGATTACAATGGCGAAGCTCTCCCAGATCACCGTTGCACGTTTATCCAAACTGCGATTTCTGTCGCTCGTTGTTAAGCGCGAGCATTGATTTGAGTAGTACTTCAGTTGATTTTGGCATCTCTGAGAGAGCACATGAGAGCGTTTGGCAGTGCGTGTTTGTGTCTGTGGGGGCAGAGGGAATTTAGAAAGGCAGTCACTGTGGGACTTCTGACATCATTGTCAACTTCCCTCAAACATTGTTACATCACATGCGTGGACACAAGCACACGCACGTACAAACGCATACATATTATATATGACATCTCTATGACCATTCTGTCTCAATGTCCCAGTCTGCGTTACAGCTTCCAGACTGTCTATGTTCTTTATATCTAACAGTTATGGATGCCTCCATGCCTGTTGTCATGTTGTGTCTAGCAGCTGTGCTGAGTTATAAATGGGTCGTGAGGGACAAAAACAGAGCAGGGATTAAGTTAAAATGACGCAGCATATCCTAAAAATGTCTCGTCTGCGAGGCAAGGTAGATGTTAATGCCTTAGGCGTCCTGCCAGAAACAGTGAGAGAAGAAGGTAATCCAAGGCCACTGTGACGACTGACGACAGAGCACTCTGGTCTGTCTGGGTATGTCAGAATGCCCGGCTTTACTTTACATTGTTTATCTGTTTTGTTTTAGATTCCTTTGTCCGCGAGATTTAAGTTCAAATTGTGCACAGCGGATAGACATTTAGAACTAGATATTTACTGCACGGTACAACAGTAGAGGCGTGTCTGAACTCTACAGACACGGCTCCACCTGTCGCACTATTCCAGTCCCATTAGGTCATTGATATGAGCCACCGGTCTGTGTGTTTGAGACTGGAAGACTGGGGAAACCTGGGGCCGTCCCGGGCTGGTGGTGGTGCGCCTGACTTACTGGTGCTGGGCGATGGCACCTGGCAGGCCGGGTGTTCTGTCTGTGGTGAGAGGGTGACGTCAGCCCAGCGCGCTGAGTTATGGAGAGCTCCAGCGTAGCTGCCTCCCGTTGTCGCTTGCCTGGAGAGACGAGGATGAAAGGACGCCACTGTACCCCAGTGAAAGGACAGAGTCACTCACTGTCCTTTCTCGCCCATCTAAACTGTACCCCCGAGCACCCAGCGGGAAGAACTCCTCGTCAGCCAAGGCTTTCCGAGAGAATCTGGGACATCAAAATTTCCTGAAGGCTACTATGGGATTGTCAGGGTATTAATCGACACGTTAGTTTTATTCATAAAGAATGGAAATAAAATAACAGTAATGAAGATTTAGGCCACTATTCAAGTGTTTTAAATTGTGGTAATTTCAAAATGACAAGTTTATTTGCTCAAATTGTTTTACTCTAATCAATCAGTGTGAAAAGGGAAATATTAACGTTTCTGTTACCGACTGTTTTGGCTGTTATAACGGGAGATTCCCAGGGATTTCACAGTGTTTCTCCATCTGTTTCTCTAACAGAAGTATAAGAGTATTTATTTCTCCATTTAAAACTATAAGTGGGATCAACTTGTCCTGCACATCCCTGTCTTTTGTCTGTCAGTGGATTCTCCCAGCAGACCCAGTTTTAACCAGCAGTGTTTGAGGAAACCACAGGCCTTCATGTGTGCTTTACATAATTCGTGTGACTCACCGCGACGGTGTTCACGTAAGAAACTACTTTTTCACAATAGTTAACTGGCAGCTCTTCTGAGTCATAGCGCTTGGAGGTTCTTAATATAATCATGGTGTGCACACACTCCGTTAAAGTCCGCTCCAATGTCACCCCCTGGTGTTGAGATTTAGCATCAGGCATAAAGTGAAAATAAGAGTAAGGCATTTCAAAACAAAAACAAATGTATTCATAATTTTATTGACGTTTAAATCCTAAATATAATCCTAAACATTGTTTTTAGAACTAAGCATTTAAAAAAAATAAATAGAAGACAATCCTTTGTCATGAATTTAAAATATATATGTCTAAGCGTTCAGTTTTGCAACCTGAGAGATAAGCAGGGGCGTGGTTTCCCAACGCGCAAAGGAGGCCCCACTGCTGCCGATTAGCACTGTTACATTACTGCCTGAATTGCAACAAAGTCCTTATTTTCTCAGAGGAAGTAAAATAATATACACATTTGATTTCATAGACCACACACAACCTGTCTGCCCTTCTATATATTTACAAAAGGTCATTATATTCAGCACGAGTCATGACACATTTGAGCTACCGTAATTGGCCAGCTTCAGTGAAATCAAGCTAAACGAAGCGCACGTATCCTAACGGAGCTCAATAACGAAAAAAGATAAAATAATCAAAAACTCAACAAGAAAGTTTGCAGAAGCTCACTAGTTTCTTTAAGAGTAACACTGCAAAATACTCGTCCGACAAGGAGGAGATGGGAAATGTTTGTCCTCCTGATGCAACCATCTCAGTTTGTTGCAGCAGCACTTGTTAGCACAGACCTACCGGATACCGTAACAGCGACCTCGCCCGAATCCTCGCAACATGACCCGGTGGTGAGTGAAACTGTCATTCTCTCGGACGACCCAGCGCTTTGGCCAGACAAGCTTACCGACCAAATTAAATGGCAGTTGATCACAAGGGGGTCAGTCCAAATTAAGGATTTTGACTTCCCACAAAACGATGACAACGTCCCACGTCGTTTTACTTAAGATAATTACCAAAATAAAATGAGGGAAAATACGTCGTAAATGGTTAGTTTACTCAGTGAGCAGTGATTCTGTAATTTGTTTCTGCTGCAAGCTGTTTGTAAAATGCAGAGCTGGCTGGAATTAGATGAACGGCTGAAATCTGGCAAAACCATTGACCGTGCCAGTCAGGAGTTACAGGCCCCGGAAGTACAGCACTGGAGGACTGTGTTAAGCAGAATAATTGCCATTGGTTGCCATTTAGCAGAACTCAACCTGGCATTAAGAGGACACTCAGAGAAACCTTTTGAGCCCCACAATGGCAACTTCCTTGGACAGATAGAGCTGATGGCACAGTTTGATCCCATAATGAGCGAACATCGATTGACAAAAAGGAAATCAAGGATCGTTACTTGAGTAACACCATCCAAAATGAGTATGTTGTATTAGTTGGACAGAAAACATGTGATGCAATTGTGCACAAAGTGAAAGAGGCTAAATGCTTTTCAGTCATAATGGACTGCACCCCAGACATCAGCCACACAGAACATCATCTCACACAGGTGAGAGGAGTTTCTCCTTAAAACGTACTTGCGGTCCACCACGTCCAAGGAAAGACTGAATGGTTTAGCAATGATCTCTAGTGAGCAGAGAGTCCAGAGATCATTGAATGTGGAGGAGATAATCAAAGCTTTTGCTGAAGTCAAAGCCAGGATGGATAGATTCTGATTGCAGTAAGAGCTACTAGAAGGTAAGAATATGTTTTTTTTACTAATTTTTACTAAGAACACCTTAGTTCACTTTCGGTTCTGTAGCCCATCCTTATAATGACATAGGACTGTGGCAGACACTGATGTGTGTGGTAACGCTAAAATGGGCATGACAGGTCAAGAGGGAGGGGCCCCTTTACGGTGCTTTGATTGGGGCCCCAAAATTGACAAACCCGCCTCGGCAGATAAGCACCAGCTACCATCCATGTTGTAGAATACTTGAATTTGATTACAGATCAGAGAGCCCAGATGTTCTCCAGGTACCGATGTGCTTAGTTTGATTTACACCTAGAATCATCTGGTGAAATATTCCCATGAATAATATAATTTACGTTAACAATTAAGTTGGTACCCAGTTGGAAAAGGCACACGCCCAAGTGCAAGCTAAGCCCTATGAGCAATTTTTTTGCAGGGTTGGCTCCAAAACTTTAATAGTAATTCACAATAAAACAATTTAGAATATCGAAACCCTGTTGCTATGGCGACTCCTGATGACCAAGATCGAACTTGGCATTCAAATTGTACAAACACTTTTGATCGCCGTTTTTACAAAAAAAATAAAAAATAATTTAAAATGTTTTTAATATATATTTAAATATGATATAAGATCTTATTGCTTAATGAATTTATTGTTTAAATTTGCTAGTTTGTTGTAAATGATTCTCTGAAACAGTTTTGTCTAAAGTTTTTTTTTTTTTTTTTTTAACTTTTTAACTGGCACTCCTAGTCATGAGTGCACCGTCCAATCACACTCCACACTACAGCTCAGTTTGAGGTCCCACTTGCTGTTGATGCTACAATTCATGTTAATCAGACATTATTTATGATTTCCATAACCAACCAGCTGCAGGGGGCCTTTACCGTTTCTTGCTCTGTGCAGTGCTGTTGGTACGGAAGGGTTCACTGCGTTCTGCTGGGGATCAGCGTGACAGGAACGTATTCTCGTGAGTGCATTTCATTCTTATAACTTTACTACAAAATTCTGAGCATGCTGCTGGTTAGCCGCTGACGTTGTGTGCGTGTGTGCCACCTGTCCTTCGGTACCGGTAAAATAATACCGTCGTGTTCCTTCCCGTGTGAGAGTCTGAACATTTGGCTGACCTTTAAGGTATAAGCAGGGCCAGTGGTGAGTGGGGGGAGGGGCCCACCGGAGCCTGATTTGCGTATTGCCAGTGCGTTCTGACAATAAATATAAATTTAAATAAATAGCTGCAGCTTTGCAAGCGCGGGCGAGCATGCGCGGTGCGTGAGTGTGGCGAGCTGGACCCCATCCTCAGACGTGCCTCTTTATGTGCAGGGCCAAGTGGTCGGAGCGAGAGAAGGCTCTCTGGCACATCAGGCACTCGTAAGGCTTCTGCCCCGTGTGCTTGCGGTAGTGACGGGTCAGCTCGTCTGAACGGGCGAACTTCCAGCCGCAGCCCTCCCAGGTGCAGTGGTACGGCTTCTCCCCTGGTCAGAGGACAGGACGGACCGCTTAAGCGCTGAGTGGACAGTTGGGCCAGCTAAACCTGCCATGCGACATCTGCATACAATTCATTTTAAATGAAGCATTGCCTGTCACCCTCATAAATAACTATTTCTATTTCTCTATTTTTCTATTTCATTTAGGAATTTGTCGCCTGTCGCTCTGTCACGGGACCAGACAGAGAATAACAGTATTCCGAAAGCAACTCTGTCCCCGCCCCGTTTGCCTTACCCTCTCACCGGGGATTTTGCCAAGCTCTACCCTCTCTCTACACATTTGTGTCACATCCCCGCGGGACCGTAGTTACCTGTGTGGGTGCGAAGGTGGGCTTTCAGGTGAGAGCTCTTGGTGTAGGTCTTGCTGCAGCCCGGGTATTCACAGCTGTGCGCCGCCGCTTTCCTCTTGACTGCAGATCTGCGACTGCGCTTCTCCTCTGGGCCTGCAGGGGGCAACGGACAGCCCGCGAGGAGGGATTGTGAAGGGGGGAATTGGCTGGATGCATGGTAGTGAGAGTAAATGCCCTGATTGGGGTAAACTCCGGGGTGAGGATAGTTTGGGACCAGGCCATAGTGGCGGCCAGAGATCAAAGTGCTCGCTGGGTCTACGGTTGTGGTTTGGAGAAAACTACCATCTGGGAAGGATATATTAGGGGACGGCTGAGGAAGATATTCAAAATCCCGAAGTTTCCCTCTAGCTGGGTCCATGCCAGCTCTTTCACCATTCCTCTCAAGGTTGCCCCCTAGAGAAGATTGGTTCACAGAGTGTTCTAATGTGTACAGCGTTCCTTGCTGCTGTTCCCCTCCGTAGCATCTGCTGTAGAGGTCTGGCAGGGCAACGCTGAGAGAGTCTGCTGGGGAGAACAGTTCAGACATAAAGCTGCTGCTGTTTAAACTATGCCTATCTGATTCTGTCTGTCCCTTTGCGTCCCCTCCCTCTTGCATATTCACTTGGTACAGTCCGTCTTGTTCCTGCAGCATAGGCCGCTGTGAGGTGTGGTCCAGAGGAGGGTTCAGTTCAGGGGGAACACTGCCCCAGCCAGAAAGCAGGAACTCCATGTCCCAAGCTCCATTCTCATCCTCAAGAGGCGCTTCCCCCAGAGGCTGGACGGGCTCTTGCTGATGGACACTGTAGGTCGCTGATTTTTTTTCCTGAGGGTCCAGACTCAAGGAGCCATCGTCAAGTTTCCACACCTTAGAGAGGGAGGATAACAACACTGAATTCTTCAGAAACATAACCCCCCCCCCGATGGAAACCAACTGGCTTCACTTCTGGACAGGAGAGGTTTTAGACATTTTACATTTAATGTCTTTAATATCTTACGACAGGGGGTTATACCACTGTGGTTTTAATCAGAAGTCATCTGTTAGAGCAGTGTGGATGATTTTTCAGTGGATAGGATATATTAAGGAAAGGAAATGGAAAAAAAGACATAATTCAAGAAAAAGGCATAGTTTCCCTAAAGCAAGAAAAGCACTCTGATTATGCAGTCTGCCGCTCTTGATTAATGTTGCGGCCATGGTCCTCCTTCTCTGAGAGACGGTGTTGCTGGACAACCCTCACACATCCATAAATCTGTCTTACAGGCAGAAGAGGGTGGCATTTGGCTGAAGTGTAGTTGCTCTGCCCTACTTCTATAGTCCACGGCGAAGCCTATATCTAGCACTATGACAACACGGGCAGACTTGTAATCTGTGTATAAAGCTAGAACATCATTTGGATGATAACCCAGATAATCTACACATTTCTCATATAAAACCCAAACCCAAATCTGTTAAGCATTTGTCAGAATCAGGTCTGGCATTGTCCTTAACTGCAGGTTCCTGAAAGGTCCAGACTGGTTCTGAGGCCCGTTAGCAGTGGCCATGAATCTCAAACCATCGATCTGTCAACCCAAACCATGGGGTAACCACGCAGGAACAGATCGTTATTGACTCCTAAGAATTTTTCATTTAGTAGCAGATGGCCTTACCCAGAGCCATACTTAACTCCCAATTTAGCATTTAATGAGCCATTTGCCAAAGGGTTCAACACTGCTGTAGAACAATAAACCTTATGTTTACACTTTAAATACGACACCACCTGGTTGCCCAAACTTGGCAAGTTATTGTGTGGCATAAACCAAAGACAAACGGTATTATAACAAATATTCGTTCACGGCCTTTTAAAGAAAAAAAACCAATGAGCCACATTCTCCTTGGCATCTGAGTAAAAACTGTGTTTTTGGTGGGACCAGCACTCCTACTTTTCCCCAGAATAATCACGTTTGAACAATATGAAGTGTAAAGCCTATTAAAAGTTTAGTTGTATTCAGTTATGTGTAATTTCAGTGTGAATGCCAATCTGTCATTTTAAGACATTGTCAATGTTGTGTGCTTGAGCTTAACAAGCATTAAGAGGTAACCCGTTTGCTGGTAACTCATCGAAATTTACCCACTGTATACTTAAACAAAATTAGCATAGCGTTTTTGTGATAAGATAAAGAACCGCTATACCGCCGTTGCTGCAACAGACAGAAACTGACATTGTCAGTTCTGAAAAACAAGCGTAAAAACTCACCTTCATGTCTTTAGAGGAGCTATAAACGTTTGAAAATGAACTGAACGAGGGAAGGGTGGCCTGAGTCAAAGCCATTCGGTCACTTCTGCACAGATAAATACAAGTATCGCAATGAGAGCCTCTGGCTAGAAAATGTCAATTAGGTTTAAGTACAAAAATAGTCCCAATGATGACTGTTAATGCAGAAAAAAAGAGAAATAAATTCTAGAATGTCTTTAAGGATTGTCACTCTTCCATTCCCCTTTTTATTTCACTTTCTAAATTATGAACTTTAACTCATGAGTCCTGAAACAGCGGCTGGGTGGGGCTTCTGCTATGAATATTCAGTAGAAGGACATCCTGTCCAAGATCTGATCCAAAGCACCTCACGGGAACACAGCTCTGCACCCCAACTGTCCGCAGAGATGGGCCGGCTCGTAGATGAGCGGCACGATGCGTAACGTTAGCTATGTGGCATGACATGCATCTCACCTGCAGATTACGTACATCCTTTCAACCTCCTCCTCATATGAATATCAATGGCCAAACATTTGGCAAGTTGAAATGTTGACTTCGATCCAGTTCAGCCTAGCCGTACTACGGTTCAACAGCAGAATCATTCAGCTTGTTTTTGCGTGTAAGTGTTCAAATACATGCACATGTATATGTTATGAATATTTAAAGAGGGTTGATATACCGTTGGTTGTGCTATATAATAGTAATAGTCATTTATAGGCTTTTGGCCTTTGATTGCAATGCATTCATTTTTATTGCAGTACACAGTGGTGCAATATATTTTCCACGCATAGATCTATTCAAATACAATTTAGCAAAGAAACACAATTTCACTGCCTTTCAGTTGCTCCTGTTTTTTGGCGGCAATGGGCGTAGGCAGAGTGGTTATTTCTCTAGCTGGTTAAATTTCCATTCAGTTTTCTGTGTGATGAACAGGCTCACTCTGGCTGGCTTAAGGGCACGCGTTTCTGGGAAGACCTGCGCTTGGTGCACGATTACAGTGGGCAGTGTTTATCAGCCTGGCTTCGGGTTGATGACAGAGGTCCTGCCTCTGCTCTGATAATAGGAACCTGGGTCTTGACAGCCGCTGATGTCCGTTCATCACAGATAAAGGCAGACACTTAAACTGCAGTGTTTCTCGGGAGCAAAAATGCAGGGAAAAAGCACGCTGACTCAAAAGTATTCTAAAACTTGTTTGTGAAAAAAACAAACCCCCCGATCAATTATTTACATGTTAATGTCCATAATATTAGGCTTTGCAAATACATTTGTGTAAAATGTGTGGCACACTTTAGTAGGATGATAATTTCGATTAAATACACACGCACACACACACACACACACACATATATATATATATATATATATATATATTTGGCTTGGTGCAGTAACTGTTCACGTATAGATCTATGCTACGTTCTTAAAAATGTTAACTACTGTCATGCCATCATCAGGAGCCACATTCCAGTTTATAAACTGTCTGTTCTGTTTGGGTTGGTCTGTGTTGTTTGGGCCGGCACCTAAAGCAAATTGAACTTCATAAAGTACTGAAAAAAGTCACCCAAAATGGGTTTAGATTTAAAAAATTGTTTTTACAGTAACGTCTCTTGGCTGCTGTAGGAAATTAATATTCAAAGAAACTTACATGGCTAAGTGAGAAATACAATACGCTTCAGGGCTCTCACTGTGTTGTTCTGTGCTCACTGAGCAGTGTTCAGAAGACATGTGCGGATTGCTGATCTCGAACAGGGCTGGGGATCTGATCCTCGTCCCCGGATGTCTCACTGGTGTGAAACGCTTTGCGGGTTGATTGCCGTATTGCATGAATTTCAACATTTTATTCTGAAACCCAAAGCTTCCTTGTAAGAGCCGGTTGTTCACACTTTATTAGTTACTTCATATCTGGAAATTAGCAGGGCTTCTCTTGACCGTCTCCCGTCTCTGACTCCAAGTCTCCCGTCTGCTTCCCGGGCACAAGAGCGGCGTGCCTGCCTTCCTCGTGCCGGCAGTGCAGGCAGCAGAGTGTGAAAGAGACCGGTGGCACAAAGGGGTCTAGGACTGGAGTTGACTGGTTCTACTTTCCCACTCTCCATGTGTGTGGTGGAAGGATTTGTTGTGATGAGACGTGATGCATTTGCACAGTTCCAAATGGGGACAAGAGTAAATATAAAACACTTGTTATTCCAAAAAATACTAAAAAAATAGAACTGGCTGTGGAAGTTTTGTTCTGTGGAAATCAGTGTTCTAATAGGTTCTAGCTTTTTTAAAGGTTTATTTATCGGTTATGTTTATTTATAGATTATTTAGGAAAATGAATAAATTCCGCTCATTCTTGAGATTGCATAAACTGTCCAACTTGCAAGTATTCTAAACTCTGTATTATAAAATCCCTGTCGATTAATTAAAAGAAAATCCTACCAGCTCAACTTACAGCATGTGTAAATAAAAAATACAGCAAAATGTTGTTTTCTCACAATTGATGTGTAAATGGTAATTCATTTTATATTCACAGGACTGCGTGGATGCCTTTGAAATACAAAATTCTAATTGAACAATGGATGTTCTTGATAATGCATGATAAATTCATTTTCGTATTAACGCTTGGCAGATCTCAGCCAACGTTTTGTTCATTTCTCCCCGCGCGGAATTAACTTCTTCAACTGCCTCATCAATTTTAAGCTGCTTCTCCAGCAGAGAATCGGTGAGAACCGTGGCAACTCTCCGTGCTCCCCTCCAGTCAGGTTCGGGAGAGGGGGAAGTCACCGGAGTACCTGCCGTTTGGGAGGTGCGCGAATCAACCAGCTAATCCCAAAGAACATTCATTTAAAATCCCGCTGATCCTCATTGGTCTATTGCATTTCTGGATGTGTCTATTAAAAGGAGAAAATCCGGGGCGTTGCTGGCCCTGTCCCATTCAGAGACTGCATTGTTGACTCCCAAGCAGGATGGACCCATGGAGTCCATATCCTGGTCCTCCTTTCAGTGCCGAACGGCAGGAACCAGAATTTATCAGACCAGGCTCCAAAAGAACTCGGCAGCCACTGTTTCTAGTTTGTTTTTTTTACTGACAGGGGTGGAACTTGGTTAAGACATCAGCTGCCATACATCATCATCATCAAAACTTGTTTTCATCTCATTTAATAACATTGTATTTAATATTGTTTTCTTGTTGTCGTAAGTATCTAGGTATCTCCGGCAGGGCATCATCTATCCTAGAGATCTCCCTGCTGTATCTGCTCCCGCCCTCTGCCAGCCTAGGCAGTCACAGCCAATCCCAGCAGAGATCTCCCTGCTGTATCTGCTCCCACCCTCTGCCAGCCTATGCACTCCCAGCCAATCCCAGCAGAGATCTCCCTGCTGTATCTGCTCCCACCCTCTGCCAGCCAATCCCAGCAGAGATCTCC
>JAOYSI010020341.1:25200-35318 GCA_025775065.1 Hiodon alosoides | reverse complement strand
GTGTGTGTGTGTGTGTGTGTGTGTGTGTGTGTGTGTGAGAGACAGTAACCAGCTGAAATGACACCTTTTGGAAATCAAATGAGCTAGTGCATTCCCATGCCCTTGCACACTGTTCAAACCCCAGCTAGCTGAGCCCCTCCGGAGAGAAACAGCAAAATTGGGTCATTAAGAGGTTTGGGCATTTCTCCGCAGTGAGTAATTCCTTCACCGAAGCAAATTGTGCAGGTGTGTCTCTCCCATGCACAAAGGAAGCTGTGTGCTGGCATGAGGGGCCCTTTAAAACAAACACCCAACGCCTCTGGCCTTGAAATGGTGACAAGAGAAGGAATAATATAGGCAAAGCTGAGGCCATGACGGCACCAGGCAGCTGGTTCAGCATGTCACGTAAATTTTACACATCTCGGCCCATCATTTTGCTGTCAGAGAGGAGAAAAGTCGCTCCGAGGCATTGGAAAGGAAATGACAGGAACCCTGTTGTTTTCCCATCACCCGGTCTTTTGCGAGAGGTTGATTTTGTTGTTATGAGCAGCTGCGTAAACAGCTGTGATTTATGGCCCCCACTTTTGGCCCTGCCAAGGAGATCAACGACAAAAGGGCAGTCTAGTGCAAACAGGCGAATCATCCCCCTGACCTAAGAGCTTGTTGCTTTAACATCAGCTTCAGTGGGAAGGACAACATGGCGAGCTGCGAGACAGAGTGCAGGCTCAAACCAGAGCCCCTTTCTATCAACCAAAGCCTGGATGCATCCAACATGCCAGGCCGTCCAACAATGCGAGTCACCAGGCCGTTGGCAAACAGACAGCCAACGTGCACGTGTCTCTCATTTCCATTTTGTTCTTCCACGCTCAAATGTGAAGACAGCGAAGTCAATGGATTGTTCCAGTCAATACCAACGAATGCATACAATCTTTTACAATTGCTGCCATTTCCTTTAGTGTCATGATGAGAAGTGTAAATAATCTCCCTTTTATTTATTTTTATTGCCAATTCCAATTTTCCTATTCAATTTGGAATAGCCAATTGTGCTATTGAATCTCGGTTGGGCACCCCGACTCCCACTAGCAGACATGGGGATGGTGAGGAAGTACAACTAGTCTCCCCAATATTAGTCACCCGTTTCTTTTCCACACCACAGCTCACAAAAGGTTCAGCAGCGATTGAAGGAAAGGCACATCCCTCACGACAGTGCTGCCAGCCTGCAGGTGCCCAGGGCGGAAGGGGCTCATTAGCAACAAGAGAACCCCCCCCCCATTTAACCCACCCCAGACCTGATGGCAGTATGCCAATTGTACCCTGCCGCTGAGCTCATAGGGCTCAGCCTGCTTGGGCAAGCACCTTTACTGACTAGGCCACATGGGAGGCTAAAACAAATCTTGAAAATAGAACAAACACAGTGAACTGGAATTCCAGCTGCGGGGTGGCCTGACTAAACATAGAGATGCCTGAGCAGTCTGGTTCCTCAGGATAATTGAACAAGGCAAACACACAGAAGCGACGGTCCATAATGTACACTCAAGTGGGCATGTGTCAGTTAACCTAGGAGAGGAAACCCATGGGGCATGTTTTCCTATTACACCAGATGGATATCAGGATGGATCTGCAAAGCTACAGGAGATAGCCACAAATATTGAGTGTAAAACATGTGGTTTCTCCTGAAAAAATCCCACCAAATAGGACGGATTGTGGGACAAGAATTCTAAAGTCTGCATCGCTCCAGAACAAATTCTTATTTAAACCACTAACATTCTTTCTCCCAAAGAGATTTAACCAAGATGATTAATTAGTGTCAGGATTTATCATGTATTCCCATAAAAAAGAAATGAATGACATTTTTTCAGTTTTCATAATAATAGTTTGTCAGTTACAATGAACATGTATACCCATTTTAATTTAAAAGGTGTGTTTCTCTGCAGAGAATAAAATTACCGAACCAATAAACTCGATGTGATGTCGATGTTGTAATTTCAGAATTTAGCAGAAGATGGCGGTGTTTTACAGAAAATGTCAAGGAAGCTCAGAATTTGCAGATGGACTTGCAAAACAAAATTGCAGTTCAATGTAGAGCCATATGTAATAATTTGTGTACAATGTAACAAAAGGTTGCTAAATGACTAAACGGTCTGGCTTGTTCTTCAGTCTATCATATCCTTAGGAGTCACTCTCATATAGAGCAATATGCACTTTTTAAATGAGTTATTTTAGTGGGGCATTTACTGAAGAAATTACACTATTAATGGGTACCACAGGAGTGCCTGGTCTCATTACTTCAGAAGCAGTATGCCACGCCGGGGCCTTTCTGGTCTATGGGGAAAATTTGAGTGTCAGCTAACAGCTTTTGATTGTCATGTATGCACCCCAGATATTATTAAAATAATTTGTGTTTTATACATCTTATTGACTTAAGCAATTCATGATTTTTCTAAAGAAGAAGAGGTCACCTTAGTGAATCAGTCAATAAAGGGGCTTGCCGAAGTGCAGATGAGCCCAATGAACTGGAGTTTGCCGGTCCAAAGCTGCCTTATGTCGTTAGCCAGGTGAGCGCAGCGGCGCACGATTGGCAGAATGCTGCTGGGGTGGGTTAAATTGGCAGGGCTTCTCTTGGCTCACCTTGATCCCACCAGAAGTCTCGCCAGTTTTTTCTGATGCAGAAGTGCAGAGTCTTTGTGATTGTGATAGGCCCAAAACATGCAAGTGACGTCTGCTTAACCCCTGCGGGAATACCTATAAATGGCATTTGTTCCTTTCAGCCATGGCAAGCAAAGTGGCAATCTAGTCAAATTAACGGAAACCTGTCAACCCATTACTTTAATGATACAACACAAAATTGATCATAGGTATGCGGAACTCATTTGAAATAAGCTATTTATTTTAGCTTTGTATACATGTCTACAAATACAGGAGGACGAATACTTGTAATTGGTACCGATTTTAATGATATTTGTTCATAACACAAATAAATCTGCACATTTTATTTGCATAACTTTTTTTTTCTTTTTTTTTACTATTTAGTACAGTAGTTACAATGTTCTAATATGCTTTTCAAAGTTGAAGAGTTTTTTGGTTTTAACTAATAAAAACCTATTGATATGCAATGCAAATACCCAGCTACTCTACATTTATCTTCTTTTTTAAATAAATTATAGTAAATCTATTGCTATCGAAATGGCTATTTCTGAGCATGAAGAGCTCTGTTCATACAACATAGCACCTTCTGATTCATCACTACATAACTGCACAAAATCACTGCTCAGCTGATACTACAGAGCACCCTAAATTCTGATTCATCACTTCATAATGGCAATAAATCACTACTCAGTTGATACTACAGAGCAAACTAAATTCTGATTCATCACTACATAACTGCATTAAATCACTGCTCAGTTGATACTACAGAGCAAACTAAATTCTGAATCATCATTACATAACTGCACTAAATCACTGCTCAGTTGATACTAAATCACCGCTCAGTTGATACTACAGAGCAAACTAAATTCTGATTCATCACTACATAACTGCACTAAATCACTGCTCAGTTGATACTAAATCACCGCTCAGATCATACTACAGAGCAAACTAAATTCTGATTCATCACTACATAACTGTACTAAATCACCGCTCAGATGATACTACAGAGCAAACTAAATTCTGAATCATCATTACATAACTGCACTAAATCACTGCTCAGTTGATACTAAATCACCGCTCAGTTGATACTACAGAGCAAACTAAATTCTGATTCATCACTACATAACTGCACTAAATCACTGCTCAGTTGATACTAAATCACCGCTCAGATCATACTACAGAGCAAACTAAATTCTGATTCATCACTACATAACTGTACTAAATCACCGCTCAGATGATACTACAGAGCAAACTAAATTCTGATTCATCACTACATAACTGCACTAAATCACCGCTCAGCTGATACTACAGAGCAAACTAAATTCTGATTCATCACTACATAACTGCACTAAATCACCGCTCAGCTGATACTACAGAGCAAACTAAATTCTGATTCATCACTACATATCTGCACTAAATCACCGCTCAGCTGATACTACAGAGCAAACTAAATTCTGAATCATCACTACATAACTACACTAAATTACTGCTCAGATGGTTACTGCCCATGCGTCACTGACCATATGTCACAGCCCAGCTTTCGCATCATGTTTTGGCCACTTTGTTGACTTGTTAAAAATAAGACCATTAAGCAAGTGCATTTCTCAATTGATGAATTCTCAGCTTCAGAAGATCAGTCAGTGGTGCAATATACATTGATAATGTATGTCCATACTTGCAATTGGATCACTATATTCCTAAGTAGTGATGTACATTTTTCAGCTGTGAGCACCTCTGCTCTGCTCTGAAACCGTATTCTTTTGGAATTTTTTATACAGCAAGGAGGTAAGTATTTTACACTTTACACTCAGATTTCTCTGACAAATGACTTTTTCATACAGACGCACATTTTCTTTTTGTTAACCTTCTTATCGTGTACTTCTATATAGAAGCATGTAAAATGTAAATCAAAATTTGATTTTAAGCTATTTCATTTTTTATATTTTATATATCTAAAATAATTTATTATTAAAATGTATATTTTGAGAATCAATTTCCTTTTAGAATTGCAATCTCTTCCATAGATTCAAGCTTAATATTTTTTTGTAAATATTGAATGAATGATCTTTCTACATCTATAAATAAACAATTGAATGTTAAAATAAAATAAATTATGTATTATTTATTTATTACGGAAGAAATCGGCACATGTCCAGGACATGTAGTAAACATTATAACTGACAGATGGCGCTAGTGTACTTGCTTTTGAGAGAACGCTTAGGCAATTTCCCTCTGAAGTATACGTACTGTTATCTGTGAAAAGCTGATCGTCTGTATTTCACGGATATGTAAAACTTCCAATTCAAGCATCATATTTTATACATATTATGTGTGATCATATTTTTTCACATATTATCTTTTGAGTCAATTATCCACAAAGTATCTTTTCAAATGCTGGTGCAACAGCAATACGAAAATATTCATACTTTAAAATCAATAAAAGTATCCAACGACAAAAATAGTATTTGCTTTATTTAGCCTCGGGAGCTCATTTTATTCATGATTATGGACCTTGTTGGTTTTTATGGTCTCCTGGAAGTCAATCGGGCTCTTCAGCTCACCATTCACCTCCAGCCCCCTGTCTCCCTCAACAAACTCACCTGTAATCTTCAATCTCCCACAGGCAAGCAGCTGACTACATTTCTTTAGAGGATTATTGAGGATGATGGAATGAGGAACAATAAGGACTCTTACATTTTTATCCTTCCTCTTCAGAAAGCCCCTTAGGTACTTGTCTCTCCTGAATTTTCATTTTGTAGGTTTGATTTGAGTTTGTTGATTACTTCTCTACAGTTTCGATTTAGCATAATAATATCAATAATCCACTGTAATAGACACATTTAAGCCTTAAAAGTGTAAGCAGCTTAAACACTACTAAATTAACCTTTATACAAGGGTATAATAATAATTAATTAACATGAGCACAGACGGTACAATCAGACCAGCTGGTGGCTAAAATAACTAAATAGTTAATTATTTGCTGGTGCATTAGTTTCCAATGTGGAAATCTCATCAAACACCAAAAGTCTGTACTGTACTCTACAGCAGTCATTATAATGTGTGATCGACTGGTCCGGGTCCTTGAACAGCTAGTGAAACACGCGTGAAACTTTGGAAGAGGCGTTCCTTGTTATCGAGGGGAGGCTCAGCTAGCACGAAACCCAAAGGCTATCTGCTTGCATGTCTTGACTTGGCGATGAACAAATCTGTACTGTGTTGTCTTTAAGAGGGCGCAACCCTATGGGGGCATCCTGTTTTTGTTTCTTTCTCAGTGTGCCACCTCAACAGTATAACAGTACTACAGTATAACAGTTGCATAAAAATATGAGGTTGTATAACGTGTTGAAAACCCAGAGAGGAAAAACAATATTTCTTAATGTTAAAAGCTGGGCATTATGTGGGGCTTCTTATTGATATTAAGGATCAACAAAAATGTGCCTTTTGGAGGAACTGACTCACTGACATAGGGTTGTGTGGCCATCCAAAAGATCAACAATGATCTCCTTTGGGTATAAGAAGAAAAATGCCTGTCACTGAACTAGAAACTAAATGGTTTTCACTCTTTAGTTGAAGGTACTTGCCTCTCCTGCCATATCAATAACCATTTCAGCACGGGTCATTGCTGTGCACCACTGTTGTTGGTATCGGCATATTTCTGTTGCTTTGCTTTCTATGGAGTGTGTATGGGAGTACATCCTGCTGTTTGAGTGGCCCGTTGGCACATGCTGTTTCCATCACAAAACCCCGTCACAGGAAATCCAAGGCGTCTTGTAAGAAAGCAGCAAGCGGCGAGGCTTACAGCTCGCTTTTTGTGAATCACAGAATGTGCATCAGATAATCCCACCAACAGCACAATACTTCATCACTGAAAAACTAGAATACACTCAATGTGTCCATTAGCTGACATTTAAATGCCGCAATGTTTGGAGTTTCTTATTTTCAATTTCTCGTTGGGAAATATACTAATTTGATATAGTATAAATAAAATATCTAATGTGAAATTTTGATCTGTCAAAATAGTTCAGACATGCTGATACTTATTAGTACAATTATTTGATTTGAGTACTGTGACAAACTGACCATCCCACATAATCTCTCCACAGAATAGCTGATCTAATGGCAGATCATGCTTCTAGGGTGCCAAATAAAAATAAAATTTTAGGCTGTTTGCAGTGTTGTCTACAATGCACAATATACAACAGCCAAAATAAAACAGCAGGTTGGGCCGTCATATAAGGAGACCCCTATACATGGTGTAGGCGTGTATATATGGCATAGGCCTCTACCAACGTTTTTATTATTAATATAATTTATTTATAATTGTATAATTAGAAAATCATTGAATTATATAATAATATATAATTAATATGATTTGTATATAATATATTTATATTGAAATTAATATGTTTGTGCATACGTCTGTCAATCATTTCCGCTTGTCATTAATGTTTAGCTTGCCAGACATTGATCTCTGCTGACTCCAATCTACAACGTTAGAAAATCAGATGACAGATTGGCACATCGAATAACATAACTTAAATATAACCTCTTACTGGCATTAGCAAAAATATTGTAAGTTACACGAAAATGCATGCATTGTCCAAAATTGCTCTGCTACGTGTCTATACGGCATAACCTACACCATATTAGTGTTCGTCTAGTTTAAAATAAATCCTTCTCAAAAGAGCAAATTCGTTTTCCCGGTCGTTAACGCCGATCTTCGGGTTCTGGTCAGTTTAATGAACTTCAAGATGTCACTCTAGTGGATTGTATCCTACGTAAACGCACTATGCTGCCTCCTTGAGACTGAAAGACTCGTGCACCGTGTATAACATTACACTGGAGGCACCCAGAAAACGCCGCACACCGATCGTACATTGTAACAATCCTCCCATTTCCTGCTACATTTGTAAACTCTGAGTGAAAAATATACTCGTCGCATTAATCTTTTATCCAGGGAATACCGGCATAGTTGGGAAGAGACTGCTGTGGAGGTTTAAAGGTATTTTTATTTTTATTTTTATTTTGCTATTGTCTGGTTCTCTTGATCTGGTTATCTATGACGTGAATGAAGGGAAAGGCCGGAGCCGATTTATTCATTTGTTCTGGTTGAGTAAAATTCGTATGAAAATAATCACGTGTATAAATGTCAAGTGGTTTTATAAGCATAATGTGATGTGTTTAGGACTTGTTCTGCTCTGGGAAATGCTGCATGTTTTGGGGGAAGGAAGAAAATAAGTCGTGTTTTACTCGCATGGTAACGTAAGAACAGCACTTCAAAACACAACTCGTGTTCTCTAGGCAACGCCAAGCTTAGACCTAGCCGGTTTTGGTTTAACGCTGTTGTTCGGGAGACATGATTTCACGTACTCCTGGAAATGCTAAAAATTTGAGTAATTCTGAAAAATAATAATAATAATATATATATATATAATTATTTTATTTTTTTGTGGGGAAAAATATTTGCAGGGGCTCACTGTAAGAAACGTGATTGATTGTTTTTTGCTTTGACAAAAAAAAGTGAGATGATAAAAAATGTTGCATATCGAAGAGCACTCTATTAGCCGAATATCTTGGTATGAGTATTTATGAACATGCTTAACGCAATCATTCTCATCTCTTTGTAGACCAAATATGAGAGGGGTCCGCCGTAAAATGTCAAGAGGTTGACAGAGATGGGTTGCTGAAAGCGGTAGGGCGCTGATTTGGGAATCTCAGTAGCAGGAAGCGCCTTTCACCATGACCGTATTCAACCAGGAAAATGTTGAGGAATACTACGAAATCGGAGATGAGCTTGGAAGGTAAGTGTCTCTGGCACAAAATAGTTTAATAGTTTAATAACAAAAATAGCATCCAGTGATTATAAGCTACATTGGCTGCCGTGCAATTCAACCTTATTGTGCTACACAACAATTTTCGATTAGTTAAAAAAAACTAATTTGGTCTGGCTTCGAAATGGATGTTTTCCTTATTTTGAGGACGTTTTTTTTTTCGTTTTAAACTAATTTTGGATTTACATATTTAGATGTCCTTGTCGGTGCTTGTGGCTGGTTGGATTTAAAAAGTAATTTGCATTGTTAAAACAATTAATAGTAAGAAAAGCTACCAACAAATCATTCTATAAACAGAGCTGTTGCAACGATTACTCGTTAATCAGTACTTGCAGCCATTGCACATCGAAGATACAATGGGCATATAAAAGGGAGGAGTTCGTCTGAAACGTATATCAGATGAACAAGAATAGGAATGAACCCATTACCTAAACTTTATTACTAGGATTAACAATTATATGTTAAGATAATTGATCAGTGTCACTATTTTCGTCAATGCAATATATTATTTTGAGAAGGTATTTTTGTAAACGACATGCCAAACAGCAAATCAATTATATATACATAACAAAATTTGTCATTGTGGAACAGTTAGCTTTCATATTATGGAATAAGGTTAGTTAATATTAACGTGCATAATATGTTTTGAGTGTAGAGTTGTTAGATATTGCTTCATTAACACACACTTTATATTTATCTGGACTGTTTGTTTGTCAGATTGTATCTGATCAGTATATACTGCAGTGTGAGCAAATTGATATCTTGATATCGGATCCTTAGAATGTAAGAAGAGCTCTCCAGTGCAAACTAGGGTTTCTACTGCATTTAGGCAACAGGCAGGTAGGAATGCTGCACAATATTTTGTATTCAGGAGGATAGATGTTCTAAAGTTCTGCCCTCACCTGGTCTTCTAATGGAGGAGGAGTCTGACAGTGAAACCGTATAAGGTTACTAATGGGGGGCGGAGAAACTCGGAAGGCGCCAATCACTTGATTGTGAATGGTGTCACATAGCTCTGAAACCACGTTAAGTGGGATTGATTCCTCATTTGAATATTGCTATGGGTGTCAGCAATTTCCATATATTTATTTATTTATTGACTGCCTTTGTGTGGTAGAACCTGCCTTTCATTGTGCAGGATTCTGTCAATATGTATTTGCCACTGAAGAGATAAGCATGGCTATTTATAGAGTGACATTTTTGAAGGCCTCGATTGTCAGTTCTGTTCACGATGAGGCGCTGAGTAACAGAAGAGTGATATGCCTAAATAAAGTTTTTAAGCACTGTGGCGGTTTGAATTAATCTGCGTCCGAGAGTGCTTTAAAAAAAAAAAATCTTTGTTTATTACTCACTATGGCGACCTTTATTTCTCATGGTTTGAAAAAGAAAATTGCTATTTGTTCTTAACTGTTGGAACATGCATCCACTAACAAACGTGTGTTTTATTGATTTAATTCTGACATGACTAAGGCTTTCTTTCTTGTATAGATGTCATTATTCCACACACCATTATAACTTATTTAATTGTCTTTAGGCCTGTTTTACTTAGAGATTATTCTTCTTAATTTACATTTATTTGCAAAATTCCTTGAATTCTATTCCATGAAGGTTTTAAGAAATGTATGGTTCATTTATGAACAAAGTAGATTTTTGGATGGATAA
>JAOYSI010020341.1:0-19772 GCA_025775065.1 Hiodon alosoides | reverse complement strand
AGGGGGGCCCCTCTTGTGATCTGATTGGCCACCCCGTGTGCCCCCCAAATTTTAATTGGCTCTTAGTGATGTCAATCATTGTTCGCTTCGAATAGTCACCCAATTTAACTGTTTTTCCTCCCTGTATCCCCCACTTGAAAATAATCTGAATCCGCCCCTGCTCACACCTTGTCATTTTTTATAACTGTCATCGTGATTTATTCCTGTGGTTTTTACATACACCCAGGCACTAGATATTGAGGTTTTATTTTCCCTCTTTAAAACCCCAATATCTTAACCTTGAAGTGTGTCTTCACTGGTGGTATTGCTGTTTCCTTGGTTACTCTGCTACAGCTGAATGCCTAAGTTGCGTAATTTCTGCAGTTATAGAGCTACTGATTTGTGGGCTTGGATGTGTCTGAACTATCCTCCCACATTCATTTCCGCTAATGAATTTTGTGACTCGCATAATTATCAGCTTTGCACATACAAATAAGCATATATAACTTTGTTTTAAAGAAGATTGTGTATTATATCCACCATAGTATTCCATTTAGACGAAATGGTGGATGTCACATGCACTTAAATCTGATAGATATTGCATATTAATTAAGATAAACACTAAAATTAATTGCGTGCTTTATGTGGTAATGTACTAACCTGAGGAGAATGTAGACAACACATTGTATTGCGCGTATTTACCAATCCAGTACTGGTCCATTCGTTTATTTTCCCAAATATATATTCTTATTCATATTCTTATTGGTATTTAATTATCTATGCAAGCGTTTAATTTGACATCTCATCATTAGGACAATCATGCTGTCCATCCTCAAGTTTAAGTGCGTTGTTTGATTTGTGGTTAATTGCAATCGTTGAACTGCTGGCCATGTTTGTGCTTCCATTATATTAATTAAACTTAAAATGTATATATATATAATTTAGATAAATGTCAAAATTAATTGGACATAAATAGGTGGGCAAAAATGATAGTGCTGGGCAAATTTATAGCCTAATAAGTCAAAAGGCAAATTGTAGTAAAATAACCCAATAATAAGACTCATGGCAGGAACCAGTTAAAGATGCTGTTTTGCTCTGCACGAGGAATGGCTTGGTTACAAAGCAACACATTTGGTGTTCAAAGGAAAGCATTTGCGATGTTCATCGAGCACATGTAGGTAATGTGATTTACATTACGCATAATTTTACACCCCAACCCAGGGTTGTCAAACTCAATTCCTCGCTGGCTCCGCGGCCTCCTGTCTTTTGTTCTACCTCTCCTCTTAATTCTTCGAGTGGAGCATTTATTTGGATTGGAGATGATCTCACCTGGCATTTCCAATTGTAAATCGGATGCTAATTGAGAGACCTTTTAAAAACCAGCAGATGCTGTGGTTTTGACACTCGCTCCCTCCCTGTTTAGTCTCTTCTCATTTATGCATTTATTGAACCCATTCATGTTAAGCCCCTTTCTGAAGGTACAGTGCCGCCTAAGGCACTTGCACTTGCTACCAATTTGGCACAAGTAAAATTCCTAACAACTGTAGCACATTGCAGTGTTTACTTTAGGATACAAAGCTGAGGATTTCCCCTTTTCTTTAAAGAAATATAAAATGGTTATAAATGCATATGCATAAGCCCATTAGGTGGACTACAATTGGAATATTTTTTAATTAAGTAAAAAAAATAAACCAGGAACTTGATACTTCAGTTCTGGGAAAGTTTTTGGTTTGACGGACCAATTACATAGAAAATATATGGCTCTTTCAAAGCTAACTGCCGATTTAAAAAAAAACTATTTTCCCAAGGGAAGTTATTTTGCAATGCATGCTGCATGCTTACATAATGATTAGTCACAGTGAAAAGGTATACAGCATTAAATCGCACACATTTTGCATTTAGATTAGTTATTTATAATTTGTAGTGAGAGAAAGTGAGAGAAAGACATGCTGTGTTGTAAGGTCTGTGCTTGGTAGGATATATTGATAGAGTTAATATGAGTTCTTTAGTGTCATACACGTTATCCGTTTGTTGGCCTGACGGAGCTTGGGGCAAAATTTTCTTCATATGTCAGCCTTCTGCATTGGAACCCAGGAAACTGTTAACACCAGTTCACTTGTATCTTCTTTAATTCGCTAGACACTGGTTAAAATGATGCATTTATTAATGCTACATTATCCGGTCCTTCTGTCCAATCTGACTTCTGCATATTTGTGGCACATTAGTGGCCCATTCACACAGAAAATCTTGTACTGGTACCCAGTATGTTACAAGTGGACTTGTACCCAGTATGTTGCAGGTTCAAATCTGAGGAACCTGCAACCTGGGTACAGTTGTTGTACACTTGAAAAATCTCAACATGAATTGCATTCCAGAACACTCTTGTTTTTGCTCCACTGTGGCTATTCTTTTTGGTTGCCAGGTTAATGTTTCACCTTTTTTCCTCTGTAACCCTTACCCAGTTTAGTGAGCGTAAACACATCACTCTTAAGTGTTAGATTCTATGGGATAAGGTTTTGCTTTACAAGTTGAAATGCCTTGGATTTAATGGATACATTTATTTTAATCACTTCAGTGAAAACAACAAGTGTCAGATGACTGAAGTTCTTAGAAACAAAGTCGGGTTAAAAAAAAAACTGCTATATTTCCTCAAAATGAAGTCTTGTTTTGCTTTTAATGTGGCATTAATGCCACCATGATGTTTCTGAGCTCCATGGTGACAAAAAATTAAAAAATGGTATTTGATATTCCTTTGCATGAAAGAACCATTTATGCTGTATTTACCAAATTGCATGTTGGAAACATGTTGAAAGTCTTCATTTTATTTCAACAAATGTATTATCACAGTTATGACAGACTGACAGCAGCGTTATTGTGAGTTCTCATGGATTAATCAAATAGATTTATGGATTACTGACAAATGAACAAATAATTAGTCATTAGGCCTTGATCTCATTGTAGGTAGAACATATATTTGTTGAAAAAAAAACATCTGAATTAGTGCGACTCTCCTGCTCTGTCCTGTCTCAAGTATTTCTGAGTGTAGATTTTGGGCAGTTGTCTCTTTAATGTTAATGTTAATATTATTTGAAATGTCCATTCAATTCTTTATACAATTATACAATTGGATATGGCATGATCCTGCTAGCATTTTATATGCAATTATTTTTAAAGGAATCCATCTGTTATATATTTCACGTGAGGTACAACTGATGTCATATTTTGTGGTTTCTGTCTTTTAGATTATGATCTGGCTATTTCTGTTTACAGCCATGGGGAATCATAGAAGATATTTGGTTTTTATTTCCAACATTCGTCATGCATAAAAAGTCCATTGGACGCAATAAATATTGAGAATGCAAACATTTGCATTGAAAGGGGGAAGTTTGTGTTGGGCTGAAATCAATGTTATCATTAGTATGAGAAAGGGCTTGCTTAATTGGTGTTTTTCAAAAGTAAAATGCAGACTGAAGAGAAAATACAATGCGTTGTTCCGTGCTATCTTGTTTTTGACATCGTCTTCTGCTTCTGTTAATTCTATGACGATATAGAACAACCCTGTTCTGTTTGGCTTTTTCCTGGAAAATGACTGACGGTCTGGTAATGAACTTGAGTTTGGGAAGGTTTCTCAGGGAGTCTCCAGTTTTCTGTGTAGCAGCACACGAAAACGAAAACAGTAGTGTTGTAACGTTTCCCTTTCATTGAATTTAACGCTATAAAAGGACATTTAAATTTAATCATAATATTTTTCCCCAAATATTTCAGGTGTGTCTTGGAATTTAAATACGGTAACCTGGTTATATAATACTGGGGTAGAATATTGATGGCAAAGCTTTCACCAGCCGTACAAAGAAACCCAAAAACAAAACTCAAACGTCTAGAAATGATCTGAAATGATCAGCCTATAATGCCTATAATGCCTATATAATCATTCTTCACTTCATAGCGGCTGCGAAGCTTTTAATATACCCAGATTAGATTTTATTTTGGTAGGTTTTGTATGGAGAGTGACACGGTCCTTTGGAAAAGACAATTTGATGTGAAAGGACCCCAAAGGCAGAGGAGCTGCATAATGGGTACCTCTATATTGTATTTTACATTCCCCCGTCGTACCTTTCCAGCGTGCAGTGGTGAATGCTATCTTGGCTTTGCCTCATGGCTATTATGCAGATCAAGTCTTTCCTGTCGAGCTGGTAGGGCTCGTGTCTGCATACGCGCCATTTGTGGAATGCTTCTGAAATTTTAGACAAAACGAAAAACCACAGCTTGAGAGGTCAAATAATGCCTCACTAGCTGTGACTGCATAGTTTGTAGTTTTTTTATTTATTTTTTTAAGTCAGTTGTTTTTACATAAAAATGTATTGCAGCTTTTTGTGAGCAGTAACGGTATGTAAAACCGTTTTCACTAGTACAAAAAGTAACTGTCTGTTGACTGATTTCAAGCAGGAAATGTTTAATGTTTGTTGGGTATTCAGGTTCGGAGTCCTACTTGTGCTTTTGGCAAAACATATTCATATTCTCAAAGAATAAATAGTAATTTCTCCTCATATTTTCCAGTACTACAATTTAGAATTGAAGGTTAACAAACCGGCGGTCATTAATTAAATATGTGCGTTTTCCTTCAACAAACCTCACAAATTCTCTCAAGGGAACTGGTAATAGTGGGTGTCCAAAAACACTTTTTAGCAAGTCCTTCACAAAGCAGACGTGTCACAAAGCATGAATATTTTAGCTCCCTTTGCTAGGAACTGAATCTTATACAAGCCGCAAGTGTCTTCAAATGATCCCTCCCACCCATTTTGTTATGTAAATCTGTGTTTCCTTTCCTTGCGTCTTCAAAGGGGGTACGAGCAACATAACAAATAACGGAGACTGTGACATTGTTCATTCACCTTGATGAAAGCTGGAAGGGCAAGCGACAGGCCTAGAGGTTGCAGACTCTGACCAGGAAATCCATCCTGAAAACTGACGCCCTAATTTGTTTATCATCAACCATAAGTCAATATTTGGGTCGGATGACGTGCAAACAGAATGCTTGAATCAAAAATTTCTGTGTATGCTTTCTTCTGTTGTTTGTTCAGGAGTGGATCCCGGTGTTAGAAGATGGGGTATTTCCCTGAAGTCTCCCATGAGTGTAATTAAAAGTGGAATTTTCTAATGGCATGTTTTCCTGTAAGACTGGAAAACTACTGGCTCTTTTATTATTTATTATTTTTATCTATTCATTATTTTTTAAATAAGCTTTTTTAACCAAATAGTTTGAATTGCATTTCCATTTTATTCTCAGTTTTGACAATTTTGTGAGGGACCTGGAATATTCCTGGTGACCCTGGCCTTCTTCTGGCAGGTGGGCAGCTCTGCCAAGGCCTGTTTTCTGTTTTCCGTCCATCACAAATTAAAAGCACTGCCACTTTAACCCTGTTTGTCTTTCAGTGCAGCTGGTGTTGTGATCATACAGGGCGGGCCTTTTTTTCCACTACTCATTGCTCAACGCCTGTCTATTTAGCTTGTGAAATAATGCCCGCATGACTTTAAAACACACCCCACTGTGGAAGCTGTGGATCACATTATTAACCGCACATACGAAGCAGTGTGATTTACAAATCAGCGTTCAGTCTCAATGCAAAGGCACTCTTCCCTCTACCGCTCGAAATTTAGAAAACCTAAAAAGAGCTTCAGTGGCAATCGTAAGCTGGTGCTTTTCCATGCTCGAATAGTGTGGCGTTTCATACGCACTGTGAATCAATGAAGGCTATGAAATGTCTGTGTGTGTTTGCTGGTAGCTTTTCCGGAGATTTTTTTTTTTTAAAGGAGAAATGTTTGATTTCTGTTTATTTTATTCTGTTTTTTGCTGTTGATATGACAAATATAAGGCCACGACTTGGGCAGGTGCTGTGAGCTATTTGGCTCCTCTGTGGAAAACTACATGAACACGTCCCCTCCACCTAAAAACTGTTGGAAACCTGGAATATTACTGCTCATAATCGCCTTAAATACATCTTGCAGGTTGTGGGAGCAACCACATGGTTTAGTTGTTAAGATGTCAGGCTTGTTACCGTAAGGATGCTGGTTCAAGTCCCACCCCAGCTGTTGTATCCTTAAGCAAGTTACTTCTTGCTGTATTGCTGTAGAAATTGTAAGATTTGTAAGTCACTTTGCTTTGCAACTACAAATATGGTAATGTAGTAAATTGCGATAATTAATGGTTTGCACAAATAAGGTGTTAGACAGTTTGGATAACTGATCCTTAGCTCTGACAGCACACATGAACCGTCCCTGAAATGTCATTATCTTTGTTAGACACAGATAGTTGTTCAAGATGATGGATATAAGCCAGAAGGACACAGTGCTGTTGCTGGTTCTAGCTGGTACAATACTCCTCCAATTCCCTGTTTCGTAGGACTGTTATTATACCAGCCATTAAATTTTAACCAAAATGTTTTATAACACTCCATTTCCATGGTATTTAAGATTTGTGAGCAAAAGTACTCTTGATGTGCAGTGTCTAAGATACAAACAACACTTCCCCCAAAATCAAACTGCCAGATTTACATGAGCCTTGATAAGTCGGTCTCATAGTCAGCCTGTTGCAGCCTGTGATTAAATTTGCATATCAAACTGAACTGTGGGTCTCTGCAAGGATTACATTAAGAAATGGTGAATAAGACTCCCACTTAACACTGTCATGGAAACGGACAAGGCAGAGCTCACCTCTTACTTACTGGTTAACGTACAAAGGTGTTTTTATTTGCTTTAACTAAAGCCCTGGACCTTTGGAAACTTTGTGCAAAGAAAGGGACGCTGTAAATTGCTGTCTGATTTCCATTTCGTGTAATTATCGTTTTCCCTGTCTGTCTTCATACAGGGTGGTTTCTTTCTTTCGGAGCCGTGATGTATTTCGGCATGACCACAGCATTTGGCTGTGTCTGCTAGCAGGAACATTCTGACTCTGAGAACATATTCGAAATGCCTTAGCCTTAGATGAAATGTGAATGTTGGTCTGACTTGTGCTCGTGTAAGAATGGGGAAAGCCCGGATCAACGGGGCACAATGTTTTGGATTATAACCAGACAAAAGGAGGCCTGGCGGTGTGTTACTTCCTGTCATTGTTTGATCATAGTTCCGTTAAACTGTCTTGTTACTGTTGAAAACCTGGATGTCATGATACTCAGCCCTCGAGTTTAATTCCAGCAGCCGCTGATGCGTCTATTTGCTTACCGAAATATCGAATGGCCAAATTGCCCTCCAATGCTAAGCTACTAATTTATATCTAAATATTTTGTGCATTAAGCTTACTTGTGTTTGCTATTAGAAATTATATGTGATATTTATTGTTTTGATAATTTTCTTATTTGTGCTTTTTGACCTCAACTGGGTAGTTTTCTGTCTATTTAGGGCTTTAGGAAGACTTTAGGGAGGTGAGGGATCTGCCAGTAGGTAAATCTCTTTATTCATAGGTGTGTTTTACACTGAGTTTCTGTGTCTCAAGTATATAAGCAGCACAAGTATTGAGGCTTCAAGTGCATTCCCAAGCACTTCTTGCTGCTGCAGTGGTGTTTATTAATATTATTATTATTATTATTATTATTGTTAAATATTATTTTGATGACGCCCCGGATTGTCACTAACACGCACCTGCTACCATCTTCGCGGGGCACCTGCTGGGTGATGGTACCATTGAGAGGAATGTGCCTCTCCTCCAATCAACGCTGGGCGTTCAGGTTGTCTAGTCTGCAGAGCATGAAAAGGATGGGTGGATGAGTAGGATTAGAGGAGCCTAGTCATACTTCCTCACCCTCCTTGCATGTGGTGAGAGTCATGGCGACGAGCTGAGCATTGGCACAGCTGCTGATTCCAAATTGGGGGGGCGAAAAATGTAAATCTATCTGGTGGTACAGCATTTTATTCTTACCGGGTGACATGAGTACTATTGACATTCTCGATAACACTGGTAGCTATACATTCATTTGTGCTTTATGTCTGAGCCAGTCTGAAGTGGGTCTGCAGAAGATGGTGTGCGTGCTTGCCGTACAAAAGCTGATGGGTAGCCTATTCCACCATTGGAGTGGCAAGAATTGGGCTCTTCTTGCTGGAACTCTGACGGGGGAACTGATAACTGGCCTTCTGTGGATGGTCGAAGTGCACTGACCTGGGTCAGTGGTGGTTTAGCATGGAAGGAGCTAAACAGCAGGTCTGATTTGATTGAATTTGCATTACAGTTGCGGCTGCTCAGAATTGTGCAGGATGTTATCCACTCTGAAAACAACAAAAACAAAGACGCCAACCAAAAGGAATTTTAATAAGAACAACGTTTGAGACTTACGTCGTAAATACAAACGTGTTGGGGAGTCTCGTACCCAGTACCCGCGTTATCTGTGAACAAAGCTCCAGCCAGAGCTCAGAGATTTAAATTTGGTTTTGTTTGACAGTGTTTAAATTGCTGCGTGGTTTACTTAGTTATACACGGAGCATTCGTTGTTTGCTAGTGTGGGCAGTGGTTTCACAAACTGGATGTGGTTAGGATTGTTAAAAGTCGTGACTAATGAGCGCCGGAATGTGTCAGAACAAATGTAGAGGGCTGAAGGATTTGGATTTTATTGGCAGTGTTTGAAGAACAGACTGGCAAGATTCTGAAGTATCCTTGTGAAATTGTGTCAAAAAAACCTCACATATAATGCGCTTTGCTATTGACAGTACTTTTTTTGTTTGTATTTATGTTCTGGTTATTTTAATCAATTCAATCTGAATGACTTCTAGTAGTTTTCACTGTACTTATCTAATGTACATTTCTTAATAGCCTAAGATGTTTGTTCTAATTTGTGTTTATTTTTTTATTTTTCATTCTTCTGAATGTTTGATTTTGATTTAAATGTCTTTGTTGTTTTTGTTTCCTCCAGCGGCCAGTTTGCCGTGGTTAAGAAATGCCGGGAAAAACGCACGGGTGTGGAATATGCGGCGAAGTTCATCAAAAAGCGCCGCAGCAAGTCCAGCCGACGGGGGGTGACCAAGGAGGACATCGAGCGGGAGGTCAGCATCCTGAAGGAGATCCAGCACCCCAACGTAATCACTCTGCACGATGTTTTCGAGAACAAGGCCGAGGTCATCCTCATCCTGGAGCTGTGAGTTAGGCCTCTTCCTGTTCATTGTCCCCGCGGCTCGTTTTGAGTGGAAGCGGGTGGGTTTAGGCTTAAGAGCAGTAAATCAAAGTTGTACAGTTGTGCTGTCAGACACTGCAACCAAAAACAAACAAACAAACAAACAAACATACTCGTCCTTGTAATTATTAGTTGGGTGGTGTGAGGCGTGTTTGTGATGATCCCGTGAACCCATAAACACTTGGCAAGCTATATAAAAAATAAACGGCATCAAGAAAGTTTATTTAAATAGCTGCACCACTGTTAATAATTACCCTAAATATTTAATTTGGTTGTTCTCTTGTATGGACGGTCGCCGTATTTTCCAAAGACAAACAGCCTTACTTTCTGCACATTCCAAAAGTCTAGCAGCCTTGCTCACTGGTTGCGGCGATAAGATATATACGGTTAGCTGTTAGGGGCTTGTCCAAAACCAGTTTGGTCAGCGCGTTGAACTGTGCCCCAACCAGTCGAGCTTGTTGCTGTGAGCTGATTTTGTGGATGTGTGTGAGGAAACCTGGCTCTTTCGTGTCTTCTGCTTGTCCTCCCTCGGAACAGAGCTGAACTGAAGAGGTGAAAGGTGACCACATTGAGGGGAGCCCATGTGTTGCTGGCACAGGCTTTTCCAATGATGACTCACAAGCAAAATCATGCTGGTGTGCTTTGAAAGATCTTCTCCTGAAAATATTATTCACGTTTTAATTTATCCACCTTCCCAGAACCGTAAAACTTTTTTTTTGCATTAAGTAAGGGGTTTTGTAATGCTAAATAGCTTTATTTCAAAAAAGCAAAACTGTAATACGTCATTATGTCAACATGATTTCTTTCCTTATATGAACCGCATTAGTTCTATTACAAACATTATATTCGCTGATTTAAGGTTGGCCTTGAAAATTCTTTGTAAACGTGAAGTCACAAGTACATTTCTCACTATGGACAGCAGGTGGTCTAGTTGTTAAAATGGTATCTGAGGGTTACCCGGTTGTTAAGATGTGATCTGAGGGTTACCCGGTGAGGCATGTTGTTGTACACCTGAGCAAGGTATTCAGGAAATATCCAGCTATGTTTGTATATTACGCTGGCATAAGTGAATAAATTCTTCTGGTATAGACACTTTAGGCATGTAGACCATGGGCTGAGAGTTCGAGAGGGATTATCTGAGATTATCTGTCACAGAACACTAATCTTGCAAGTGGATTAACTGAATGCTTAGAATGACTTGAGTGTTAGTTGGTGTGTGTGTTGTAGTGTTTGATGGGGAAATGGTATTTAAACATTGCTTCTTGGTGTATTGTGCCAACTATCTGAAAATTAATTTAGAATCTAATATTGGATGAATGAAATTGTGTCACAGTATTTCTGTCCTGAACAATATGGTTTATTTGTAGACTTTTGTAACCGCAGAGTGTAGTTGATATAAACTAGTTTACATTTCATAACTAGAGGTAGGACTTTAAAGCATCCACAAAATGGATTTTATTTTATTAATGAGGAAAAAAACCTTTTTGATTTGTGCACATTTCTGATATCACACCATCCCATGCAGTAATGTTTCTATTAGTATGTACGTTTGTTAACTTAACAACTGGGGTAAAAGTAATCAAGAATAATTAAAACCGGCCAACTTTAATAGTCTGAACGGATACTAATCAATGACAGTTATTAATTGAGATATATTTGTGGCCAAGCTGAATACTACAATTTTAATTTAATTTTTTTATTATTTCATTGTTACTTCATAGCATTGTAGAGAAACCTAGAGCCTTCTCAGTCTCATCTGTATTTATAATATAGAATTAGATTGGTATTTTTGTACATTTCCGCAAATGAAGTTCTTTATTTAAAGACTGGAACGTTCTGAAATCAATCAAGTCATTCAAATAAATGTTTTTGTAAACAAGACGTTAATTTTTTTTTTTGTTTTTTTTTTTACTCCGTCTCACAAAAAGCATGTGCATCGTAAATTCATTCGTGGTCCTCCTCTTCTGTTCAGGGGCAGTTCAGGCCTTAGGACCGAAGTTGCTTTGTGGTTAAAGGACCCATTGACTTCAGTTTTGAGGGCAGATATAGTTCCAGAAGCATGACGGACACACCATGTTTCCTTACAGTCATGCAGTTTTCATGCTTTGATTTTCCTCGTGGGCTGACAGTCTGGTTTAACCGAAACCGAGCAAGTATTGGTTAAGTGCAACTGTTGTATTGTGGCTTGTAGGGGAAACCTCAATGCCATTTATTTATACTGATTTTTTTTTTTTTCCAGCCGGGCCACTCGTGACTGCCTGTCACTCAGCCTCCATCCACAGTTTACGAGCAGGAGTGATATTAAACACATAAGCGCACAGGCTGCTATCACTGACCATTACCCTTTTGAAGCTCCCCAGCTGTTTCTCTGTTCTCTCTTGAGCCAACAGGAGAAACGGTTTCGCTTCTGCCATGTTCCAGTGGAGCGCATGATTATATTCTTTAATATTTAGCAGCTGTCAAAAAACCTTTCACCATTCACCAAGCTTTTTCACCATTGTGAAGGCTGCATGTTCTGAAAATGAATAATCAAAAATTCCCAATATTTGTTTCTCACAATAAATTTCCTCACACCAATAAATTTTATCATACTTTTAGGTAAATTAAATATATATGTTAATGTATATGTTAATTGAGTTTATTTGTATATACTAATTTATGGAATGCAGATAATTCCCCGGTTGTTCGTTTTGTGTTACTGAATGGTCCAATGGTTGAGGCATCTGCATGGTTCTTGCGATCGCTTGTATATGTGCGCTCAGGTCTTTTTTATAAGTATCATATTAACCCCGATCTATAAATCGTCCCGATTTGTGTTTTCTTCTGTGGTCGGGAAAAGGCAGGGAGTCCTGCAGAGAGTCCCAACCTGGCTGACCCCTCGCCTGTCATCCGCCAGCACAATCTCTCTGCTCTTTATGGCAGGGTGGCCGGGGGAGAGCTCTTCGACTTCCTGGCGGAGAAAGAGTCTCTCACGGAGGAGGAGGCCACCGAGTTCCTCAAGCAGATCTTGGACGGTGTCCTGTACCTGCACTCCAAGCAAATTGCCCACTTCGACCTGAAGGTAAAGGCCGCTTGTTAGCCGACTGAGCCGTCTCAGGACTGCTCTTTACACAGCCGTTTAACCATGAAGGTCCCAGTTCCCGTGTTTTCTGTCGAGTGAATCATCCCCACTAAAAGTGTTAAACTGTTAAATTCTGGTTTAAATTATTTTCAGATCTCAAAAGTTAGTTGACTGCCTTCAGTCTCTTTCAAAACATTAAGAAATGCTGAGGAAAATCCTGAAAATGCATTAAAGCAAAGTCAAGTCTGAAGTGGAAGGCGTGTCGTCCGTAATGTCAACCTTGGTGATGGTAGCATCCTGTTATGGGGAAGCTCCTCATCAGCAGGGACTGGGGAACTGGGGAACTGGTCAGGATTGAGAGGAGAATGGGTGAGGCATAAGCAAATTCTAGCAGAAAACTGCCTTCTGTCTGTTAAATCTGACAGAAATATGCCTTTTAGTCAAACCTGAAGCACAAGGCTGCAGCTACACTAGGGTGGCTTAAGAATAACAAAGTTAAGGTCCAGCCTGGGTACTGAGTTCCACTTTATTTTAAATCTATAGAGATATAGATGTCCATAAGCGATCCCCTACCAATCGGAGAGACTTTGCCTAGAAGAATGGGCTAAAATTGCTCCGATGTGCAAAGTTGGTAAAGGTTATCCTAAAAGACTTGCATCCGTGATTGCTAACAAAGGTGCTTCAACTTTTTTCTTTTCATTTTTTAATGAAACCTTTTACTTATAAAGGTTTTTATTTGGAGCGTTTAAGTTTGGAATAAAAATACTAATTTGTAATTCAACAGATGAGGCATGGCTGAAAGGGGGTGAATACTTTTGCAAGGCACTGTATACCTTTCTAGCTCTTGTGATGCTGAAATTATTTTTAGGGCTTAGCTACAGAAGCTTACCTCAGAATTGTGAAAGCTTTGGCTGATTAAGGTTAAATGCAGATAACGCACTCCTGTAAGCACTGTCTCTGTGGAATTCCTGGGCTGTATTCTGTTAAAGTGTTGCTTGAGCAGGTTTCTGCTTTCTAGAGAGCACTATCTCTCTCTCTTTGCATGTCATTTCCATGTGTGAATGGTCGGCTCCTGCTTTCTCATTCTTCCTGTCCCTCCCTCCCCCTCCACAGCCTGAGAACATTATGCTGCTCAGCAGGACGGGGCCTCACCCGCGCATCAAACTCATCGACTTTGGCCTGGCCCACAAGATTGATTTTGGAAATGATTTCAAAAACATCTTTGGGACTCCGGAATTTGTAGGTCAGTGTCTGCTGCAATTTTCCTTGTAACGCTGTGGCGTCGGTGCACACAAGGCCCCTCTGGCCTGACAGAGTGTTGACAGCGAGACTGCAAGAATGAGACACGGGCGACAGGCGGTGGATCTTGACAGCTCACAGAAGGCCACCATCCATTATCTGGTTCCCGATCGACTGGCTTGCCTGGCTCCAGAGAATGGATTCTGTTTGGCTTGGACAGCACCAGACCCTTCCCCCATCCGACCTTCCCAAGCCTCCATCCATTTTAAACGAGCCGGACTGATGTTAAACGTATAAGCGCAGAGCAACACCGGCGAGAGGCAGGAGCACTGCCCACCTCCCCTTTGTTTCCATCAGCACTGTAGTTTACGGTGGATAGATGCCCTTCCTTGTAACCAGCGTTCGAGAAAAGTAACACTGGATTAGGAAGTGCACATTATTGTAAATTACTAATACATACTGTATGGGTCCAAAGTAAGCCTTTGTTTTTAGAGACAGAATGGTTTCACAGAAGTAATGACACGCTAATAACATGTTATGAAAAGGCTATCACGGAATACTGCACGGAGGAGTAGAAGAACTTCAGTCAAACCTAATCTGAGTATCATGTAGATGAGCCAAAAATGAAATGAGACTGACATTACCAGCCTCCCATCTTGGTGTGGAAATTCATCTGCCAATTAAATTAGTATATAATTTCTTGAATCTTGGGTGCATTTCATAGGGTATGAACAACAACAACATGTATCACTAAATGCCTTGATTTAGAATATAAAATAACTTGCGACTGTGGTTGCCCAAATTACACTTTCTCAAAAATCTTTTTTGTTTTTGCAGCCCCAGAAGTGGTAAATTATGAACCCCTCGGCTTGGAAGCTGACATGTGGTGAGAGTTTAATTCACCCTGCCAAGATCCGCTCTGTACTTTGCCCTTCTGTTGCATAATTATTTCATTCGTTTTTTTTTTGTGTTGTCGTTTCAGGAGTGTTGGAGTGATAACGTATATCCTGTAAGTACAAAATCATATGGCAAAAATACAACCAGGAAAACGCAGTCCAGAGCTGCGAATACAGATTGTGTTGTGAGGTTATTTTGTTCCCGCTGAAAAAGCAATCAGTCCTGGTGTTTAGTATTCCGCTAATGCAATCTCGAAATGCATGATGGCAGTGCCGTCTATTCATACTTAATTTTAAGAGCTATTTACATGTAATTAAGTGAGTCAGGGAGTTTCGTTGTGATGCAATTTGATCAGAGAGTTGGAGCAAAACAATTTTCCACAATCATTTGATTAAAGACACACATCCAGTGCTTTTATGAGATTGTTGAGCAATCGGTTCTTGGAGCAGTCTGGGCCAGGCCATTTCCATGAGCCCTCATAGAATTGGAGCATAAAACCGAACATTATTGCACAATTTATTTGTCAGTGCGTATTGAGGTTTCTCTTGGTTCATTTTAGAGTTTCCGAACCGCATGTCTTGTATGTGTGAGAATGACTGGTTTTGTGACTAATGAAAACAACATGTTTCTGCTTTAGCAGATTAGAGTCGTTGGGAGGGCCCTTGGCATGATGGAAACATCTTTGTACTCCCAAACTGAAATGCAAAAAATGAGCTAATTTCAAAGCCCCCGTCCTCCTCGGGTACCCTTAGTGTGTGGGTTCTCACGACTGAAGGGTCCTTGCATCCCGCTCTCTCCACATGCACCAAAGCTATTATGCGCTTCCTTGCCATGTGATAAAGCATATGGTAACGAGTGGAGAGATTGCTTTCCCCTATCCTTTTGTCAGATCTCCACTCCCACTCCACCCACCGTGTTGCCATAAAAATAGAGCCCGGGAATCTGGTTCTAATCACAGCCTGTCACTGTTTTCCATGTTGCTTAGCGATAGCTCTGGCTTGCTTGGTTAAAAAATTTAACTTGCTCGTTCAGAGGTCTTCCCATCTTCCCAGAGGACTGCATCAGGATATTCCCTGCGTGTATATATAAATTCATTGGCGGCACATTTAAACACCTGCACTTATGCCAGAATAAAGCTTTTTCTTCTTCCACTACTATATGAATAGCGAGATTCAGAGCTACACTGGAATGTAAATGCTAATGCAATCCCAAAAGGTTTGCCACGCTGCCCTGCTTTAGTGTGACACTGGTCTGGTCTGAGGATTCTCAGCCAAAGGTGCTGTTTTAACTAAACCCTTAATACAGATCATAACTTTAAAAAAATTCCTACTTGTAATAAATTCCAAACGCAGCCCGTAGAACTAGAGCCAAATTGCTAGGGTTCACACGACTAAGTTGGACTTTTTCAACAAAAAAATAGTCAATTAATTTACTCTAGTTGTAAATTAATTGAATTACACTAGTTACTTTCTCACGTTATTTTACTGGGTCAGTAGTTCTTTTTGTCCTTAACTTTGTAACTTACATGGCTCGTATAAGTTACAAAGTAATGCTTTCAAAATTGCTAGCATTGTCATGCTGTCACATTGTGATGTCTATGTACATTTATCATCAGTGAACTGTGACCTCAATGGCCCTTTTTCCATTGTGTCCTTCCTGACAGTTTGAGCGGTGCCTCGCCATTCCTGGGTGATAACAAACAGGAAACGCTGGCTAACGTTTCTGCTGTCAATTACGAGTTTGACGAGGAGTTCTTCAGTAACACCAGTGCCTTGGCCAAAGACTTCATCGCCAGACTTCTGATTAAAGATCCAAAGTATGCATTTGTATGTGATGTCTGGATAGTAGAGACCTTCTTACTGTCTGAATGCATACTACCGGCATTCTGGGTGCATTTGTTTAATTCCCTGTTGGCTTACATAAAACCAAATAATATTAAATCCTAAATTTAATATGTAATAAATGCTTCTCAAGATATATTTTCAAAATCTTGTCCTTATGGGTATGGATACATGTTGATAATGCATCCTGTTTTAAATATACAAATATGCAGCGGTCCACTAACATTTCCTTGGTCCTCAGCACACTAAAAGTTAATGATTTATCTTGCTGCATGCTCCTGTTGTTCTGTTTGTGGTGCACTATAATTCAGTATTTCTGGGTTCTGAAAGAGGATCTTAGCACACCGGCTATTATCGGTTTGGCCACAGTTCCATGGCTATCTTCTATAACATGATACTGTTTGAACAATAAATACACCAGGGGTTTCCAATTCATAACTCCTGAATGTAGCAGATATGCTAGCTCGTCCATCGGTGAACAATACAAGCGAAACCATTTTACTGCATTCTTTTCTGTTCGGTTGCTTTACCATTCGTCTTTGCATTGAGTTATTTTTGTGCCCTTACAGAAAAAGAATGAAAATTCAAGATAGTCTGCAACATCCTTGGATCAAGGTCTGTACAATTTGTTTTGAGAACAGTCAATTTGAAAGATATCACTAATGAATCCATTCAACAGCTGGGGTGTGAATGATCTCGAATGACTAGAATGTATTGCTATATTGTGAAACCTAAATGTGAATAAAATGTGTTCCGTTTTGTAGCCAAAAGACACCCAGCAGGCTCTTACCAGAAAGGAATCGGCTGTAAATATGGAGAAGTTCAAGAAGTTTGCTGCCAGAAAAAAATGGAAGGTGGTTTGCCTTTGTTTTCTTCTGTAAACAGAATTCTGTATGCCAGGAGCATTAAAGCTGATGAAAATGTTATTCGGCCTCACACAGCCGGAGGGGTTTTTTTTATATTTTAGGGAAGTGGTATATGCAAATTTTAGCATTTTGAATTTGCACAGGTTTGGATTGATCATGATGGCCACCAATTGCCAGTTAATATATTTTAAGGTAAAACGAACAAGTATGTCATGTTTTCCCCTCAATAAAATTACCTTTGATCAGATTTAGTGCCAACTCCTGATGGGGAAGAGGCATCCAGGAGTATGGACTGTCACAAAGTCACAAAGTCTCATGCAATGCTAAAGTAAATGCGTTATACCACCTACGTCTGGCTTCTATTCCTCCAGCTAGGCCGTAGGCATTTTAGTGTCTGCCACTTATCCGCTTGTCTGTTCTTGCATCCAACATCACGTTTGCCAACACGCGTATCTTGAGAACACAGGCTTTTAGCTTGACTGTTTAATATCACATTATTACAGAGCAAGACGTTGGCTAATAATATCCCTGCTTGGTTGTTGTCCTTCTCTCACGCAGCTATCAGTGCGCCTCATCTCCTTGTGTAATCGCCTGTCGCGGTCCTTCTTGTCTAGGAGCAACATGAGCGTGGCACGAAGCGACGACACCTTGGTAAGGAGCACGATTAAAACCAACCAAAAGATCCAGTCGTGATTGGTGGCTTCTAACATTGGGGCCTTCGGTTGTCATGGTAGTCACTCAATGCCTGTTTTGTTTTTGACGGTCATGTTGATGGAACAGGAGAGAGTCTTTGTTTTTGAGTCATTGGTAGAGTGGAGAATTCAGGAAACGCAGTGTTTACTTGTTGACAAAGGGCTCGTTTTTCAAAGGGTTAAGACACCTTGAAATCTTGTTGGCAGAGTTAATGCACAGATTGGAATCAAGTGTCAGCAGGTTGTAGTATCTTTTAATGGAATGTTTGTCAGTGTGAAAACGAAGAACCTCCTTCTAAATCCCCTATATCACTTGTGAGTAAATACACACACAGAGAGACACACACCTCATTAGAAGCATTCCAAACTCTCCCTTCTGGCAAATGATTAATGATTTGTCCAAGGTCAATAACCATTGGCTTGGTTGTATGCATTAACTTAATTTTAAACTGTTATGTGCCTTTGAAAATAGGGGGTTCAGATTAGCTTGTCTGCTTATAGTAGTGTTATGAAGATGAGCATTAAATCAGCAACCTGCTTTTTGACAATGTGTGTCTATTTTGACAGAAACGTTTCAACTGAAAAACACGCACGTATGCAGTTCCTGACTGAATTCACTTGGAATCGGTTCAATACCAATTGAGATGTGTAAAATTGCTTTTTCTCAATTATCATCTGCTCTCACCACGTTCATATATCCATCTTTCAAGCAGCTTCGTGGTGACAAATTCAAGCTAACACAAACAACACTTCCACCGAAAGCGTCCCTTAAAATAACCGATAAAACGAATTTAGACAAATTATTTCAGCTTTTTCTCAAAGGGTATTTCTGTTGAGAAGAAAGGGTGTATCATGGCTTAAAAAGGGAAGTCATTTTTGTTTGAAAGGGGTGGTGGGGGGTGGGGTGTGGATATTACACAGGGTTAAAAGTACACAGGAAGGGCAACCTGCAGGTGGAATTCTTGTCTGGTTGAGACAAACGGTAATATCAGTATAATGATATAGTCTAAAGTGCATCAATATGTCCAATAAGAGGATTTGATGTTCACTGTCTATTTTTTTTATCAGGAGTCCCTCTGTGATGGTAAAAACGGAGTGCATTCACATTCTAACATAACTCAAATAGAAGCAGTATGAACCACATAAAAAAAAAAAATGCTATAAAAAATATTTCCCCTTTTAACTTGACTCTTGTATCTTGTAGTACTTTAGGTATCATTTGTTCAGATAAAGCTTGTTTGTGTGTGCACTGCTGTAGGACGCATAGATAGAAGCCAGGGCTCGAATTCAGGAGCCACGCTTGGCTAGGCAGCTTTTCCTCTAGCTGTTACATTCTGCCTGTGCAGCTGAGCATTCAGACGCTTGTGTCAAATCCTTCAGATTTTGTTGAAGGTTATTGGGTCACATGGTGGACTTCACAGTCATAAATTGTACCCTCTTCTTTGAAACATGCATTATTTAACTGATTCTCCAACCATGCCAGTTAACTTTTATATAAGGAAAAAAAATGGAGTGTGTGTGTGTGTGTGTTTGTGTGTGTGTGTAATGAAAGTTTAGCTTCTGCAGCAATTTTTACATTTCACAAAGCAAGCAAATTTTAAAATATCATGATGAACATAATTGTCATGCATTTAAAAATGCACATTATGCCTATATTCTCCAACAAAATTGGAATGTGAAAGTATGGGTCCCAACAGAGCCATCCTTTGATTTTGTCTGCAGGATGAGGAAGACTCCTTTGTGATGAAAGCAATTATTCATGCCATCAATGATGACAACGTTCCAGGACTACAGCATCTTCTTGGGTCCCTGACAAGCTATGATGTAAACCAGCCTAACAAGGTAACGGAGAGCTCAGAGCCTACCAGGAGGACAGCAACGAAACTGAATAGCCTCTCTGGTAATCTGAAGCACTCCTTCATTTCAGCCACAGGAGCTTCAGCACAAAGACGAGCGATTGTTTCTTGAAAGCGGGGGGGGGGGGGGGGGGGGGGGGGGGGGGGGGGGGGGGGGGGGGGGGGGGGGGGGGGGGGGGGGGGGGG